>APFE030048062.1:30360-47112 GCA_000404065.3 Pinus taeda
CCCACTTGTAGATCTACTCTGATCCAGATCTCCAGCCCAGTCTGCATCAACAAAGCCACGGATATCCAACACTCTGTCCAATCTTGGTCTTCCTTAGTAGCACAAACCATAATCACTAGTGCCACGGAAATACTTGAAAACCCGCTTCACTGATGTCCAGTGCTCCTTCCCTAGTTTTGACATAAACCTGCTCAATACTCCCACTGCATGTGCAATGTCTAGTTTAGTATAGACCATGGCGTACATCAATCTACCGACAGCACTTGCATATGGAACACGGGACATGTTCTCTTCCTCTTCTTGTGCCTTGGGACACTGTTCAGCAGATACCCTCACACCTACAGGAATAGGAACCTTCACCGGTTTACTATCCTGCATATTAAACCTCTGCAATATTGTCTCGACATACTTCCTCTGGTTTAACCAGAGCTTCCTCTTTTCCCGATCTCTTATAATTTCCATGCCCAAAATATAGTTTGCAGCACCAAGATATTTCATTTCGAATTTGGAGGACAATTGGGTCTTCAAATCGTGGATAATTTCTTTGTCATTTCCAACCAACAACATATCATCCACATACAAGACCAGATAAATAACACGTTCACCAATTAATTTAAAATACACACAATGATCTGCTTTGCTTCTGGTCAAGCCAAGTCCCCATATAAATGTATCAAATTTCTGATACCACATCCTTGGTGACTATTTTAACCCATACAAAGACTTCTTTAACTTGCATACCAGTTCTTTCTTACCCTTCACCGCAAAGACTTCAGGTTGTTTCATGTAGATCTCCTCTTCCAGATCCCCGTGAAGAAATATTGTATTCACATCCATCTGTTCTACCTCAAAATCAAAAGCAGCAACAACAGATAAAATTAATCTAATAGAAGTTACCTTGGCAACAGGAAAAAAAATATCACCAAAATCAATTCCCGGCACCTGGGAATAACCTTTTGCTACCAACCGAGCTTTGTATTTCTCCAATTTTCCTTTTGCATTTGTCTTCTTTTTGAACACCCATTTGCTGCCAATGGGTTTCTTTCCATCCGGCAATTCCACCCCAAGCCTCATTTTTGTGCAAATATGCCATTTTAGCAACTATGGCCTCTTTCCAGAGTTTTCCATCCTTTGAATCCACTACTTCCTTCACTGTTCTGGGATCATCATTAATAATAGATAAAGAAAAATTTGGACAGAAAGCAGATGGACTATACCTTTCTGGCTGCCTTCTTTCTCGAACTAATCTTCTTACACCCGGAGTTTGTGGCTCTTCATCTCCTGATTCCTCCTCTGCTATAGAGTCTGATTCTTTCTCCTTTAGCTCAAA
Organism: Pinus taeda; assembly: GCA_000404065.3. Taxonomy (NCBI): domain Eukaryota; kingdom Viridiplantae; phylum Streptophyta; class Pinopsida; order Pinales; family Pinaceae; genus Pinus; species Pinus taeda. Next base: position 31,691 of record APFE030048062.1, read on the forward strand.
CCCTATCTTCTCAGGTTCCTTTGGTTGGAATTCATGTTTAATAACATCTTTCACCTCTATGAACACCACATCTCGGCTGTACACAACCTTCCTTGTTACTAGGTTGCAAAGCTTATAACCCTTCAAACCATCCTTATACCCATATACCCAATAAAGATGCACTTTTCAGATTTACTGTCCAACTGGGTTTGTTTCTCCTTTGGAACATGTACATATGTATCACATCCAAATACTCTCAGATGTGAAAGAGAGGGTTTCTTACCAATCCACACCTCTTGTGGAGTCTTATCCTCCAATGCTGATGAAGGTGACCTGTTGACCGGGTAACATGCAGTATCCACCGCCTCTGCCCAAAATTCTTGTCCTAACCTGGCAACACTGAGCATGCTTCTTGCCCTTTCCATCAACGTCTTATTCATTCTTTCTACAACTCCATTTTGCTGAGGTGTATATGGTGTAGTCTTCTGCCGTGCTATACCACACTTCTTACAAAATTCTTCAAATTCCTTATTGCAAAACTCTCCACCATTATCTGTCCTCAACACCTGTATCTTCTTCTCTATCTAGTTTTCCACCAGAGCCTTGAATTCTTTAAACCTGTCAAAGACTCTAGATTTCTTCTTAAGGAAATATATCCATGTATTCCTTGAGAAGTCATCTATAAATGATACATAGTACACAGACTTACCCAATGATGGAACCTTCATAGGTCCAAACACATCACCGTGCACAATCTCTAATATCTGTTTCGCCCTCTTACTTCCAAAGGGGAAACTCCCCGATTCTGCTTCCCATATACACAATTTTCACAGAAATCGAAATCCAGAGAGCTATTACTCATACCTTCTATCATACCTTTACCATGAAGTATTCGAAGGCCTTCTCTCCAATATGTCCAAGCCTTTGATGCCACAGCATGGTCCTCTCTCCAGAGATGACTAGATTTTCTACTCCACTTTCAGGAACCACAGAACTATTGCACCCGTCAACAACAGTGCTACCTTGCAACTTGTACAGAGCTCCAATCCGAACTCCCCGCATCAATACCAGTGCTCCTCGAACCATCTTGCAGGCATCCTTCTCGAACACTATCTTTACACCTACATCATCCAACTTGCTTATAGAAATCAGATTCCTGGCCAATGCAGGAATATGCAGAACACCCGGAAGGGTTCTAACCCTTCCACCTTGCAACTTCAACTTTACTTTTCCACAACCAACGATTCTAGCCTCCCTATCATCTCCTAAGAAGACATCACCACCATCGTATTTCTCATACTCGCAGAACCACTCTCTATGGGGAGTGAAGTGAAAGGATGCACCTGAGTCAATCAACCATGCCTCATGATCTACATGTGTACTTGAAGAAGCCAAGTACACATCCCCACCTTCATCTGAGGTGGTTTTCGCCTCTGCAGAATTAGCATCATCAGATCCCTTTCCTTTATCTGGAGCTTTAGATTTACAATCCCTTCTGAAGTGCCCTTCCTTTCCGCATTTCCAGCGCACCACCTTTATAGGTTTTCCTAGAGATTTATATCTCCCTCTAGATTTAGATCTCCTACTCGATGACGTATTTTTGTTTCTGTTCTGGGACCGTCCTCATATAGACAAGGCATCACCATTCTGGTTGTCCATATTTTTTCGTCTCATCTCATTCGTCAGCAAGGCTAAGACTATTTCATCAAACTGCAAAGCAGTTGCATTGCTACCTATTACAATAACCAGACTATCCCACGAATCTGGTAGAGAACACAACAAACTGATGCACTTATCTTCATCTGAAATTTTAATATCAACAGATTAACTGACTTACCACAGTATTAAATGCATTCAGATGCTCTGTCACCGAGTCTCCATCTTTCATCCTCAGGTTATACAGGTTTTTCCGCAGGAACAGTTTATTCCCCAGAGACTTAGATTGGTACAAAGTCCCTAACTTGTCCCACAGAGCCTTCGCCGTAGCTTCCCCTGATACATTCAGCAATACTGAATCTGAGACACATAATCGTATTGTGCTCTTTTCCTTCCGATCCAACTTCTTCCATTCTTCATCGGTCACTCCCGTTGGTTTAGTACCCAAATCTACCGCGATCCACTGATCTTTATCCACCAACAGATCCTCCATCTTGAGTTTCCACAACTCAAAACTCTAACCGTTGAACTTCTCAATCTCTATCTTTCTATTGCTCGTCATCTTCTTTCACCACCAGAATTGATCTCATAGATCTCCCACTGAATAGGGTCTAACACAGGCCCAAGCGAAACCCCTCAGCAACAAAGGCGTCCCCTTGAAGCCAAAACAGCTCTGATACCAAATGTAGGTTTTAACCTCGTACAAAAATTACCTGCATATGAATTCTAAATCACAGGAAAAATAAAAATGTGAGAGGATAACACAGAAAACACATATGCATAGAGATTTTCCCCTGGATCAAAAAATCGGGACTACCAGCTTGATTTTTCATTATATTCCTTTCAATGTTACAATACATATTTATACATGCCAAAGCATCCAATACCATGGACCAAAAACCATAGGTAGGTTTGCCCAACCTAATATAGGGTTCCAAAAAAAAAAAATTCCCGGGGTGCTACCCCAAACCCCGTAGAGGGGGGTTACCTGCCCCCCTCAAACCCCCCAGACAAGGGGGGTTTCCGCCCCTACTGCGTAATCGACGCAACGAAGGGGGGGCTCTGCCCCCCCTCTAATCCCCTGGTTCACTACGTAGGTTAGTCGTGGAAATAATATAACACAACCCAACAAGATTAAACTGATGATCACCTTATTATTCTCTACCTAACTACTGATCTGCCAAGATTAAACAGTTTGGCAAGATCTTTATTCTCTAACTATAAAATCAAATTTAAAGCATGAAGCAATCAAGATTAAACAGTTTGACTATCATGGGTTGTGGCATTTAAAACAAGTTGCACACAACCATTATTTTATAGAAAAGAGTAGTGGCATTTGGACTTGCTCTCTTTCAAAGTTTATTTGTTTTCTTTTCTTTCTAACCTAACATTTTCTTTTTTCCTTGATTTTTTAGAGAATCTTCCCTAACATTTTCTTCAATATATTTTCTTTTACTAACATTTTATTCACTATTGTTATTTCCATATCCTAACTTAACATTTTTTAAATATTATATCTTATCAAAACCAAAAAATGCTACAACATTGGCTCCAACTAGGGACTGCTTTCTCCCATAGAATGCTGAGAACCTACAGATCCATGTGCCTTCTCCTTAGGCTATGGAGTCTTTGCTGTAAGAAAATCACACTGACATCTCGAAAGGTAAAAGAAAACTGGAGAATTTATAACGAAAACTATTTCAACTTCTTAGTACTGAATGTAATGTTTGAGAAATCTTCTATTTATAGGATAAGTGGAATATAGCCCCTCAAGATTCTACAACACAAAAGTATTGTTACCCTTTACTTCAACAATTGCTAAAGGTCCAAACCATATATTGTCAAATTTGCCATGCTTCCATTTCTCTTCTCTCCTGGCATCCCATCTTAGAACTAGACCACCTTCCTTAAAGTCCCTTTCGCTGGCTCTTCTGTCAAACAGGACCTTCATCTTATTTTGATATTTCATCAACTTATGTTGAACTTCATCTCTATTTTCATTAAGTTCAATAATATTATTTATTCTTCTTGAAAAATCATTAGGTTCATCTGTTGAATCCTACAGGAATTTTAAAACAGGGAAGGCCAAATTGGTAGGGAAAATTTCATCTTTCCCATAGACTAACTGAAATGGATATTTGGCAATTGATCTCTTTGGAGTAATTTTGTTTTCCCATACTGCATAAATCAAATGTGAATCCCAACTCTTCTTATGATCAGCTAGAGTCTTTTTTATTACCTTTACAAGATTTTTGTTTGATGATTCTACAAGGCCATTACATTGAGGGTAGTATGGAGTTGAATGATGTAATAGAATTTGATATTTCTAGAAAAAGTCAATCAATTCAACACTAGAAAAATGTTGCATTATCAGTGACAAGTTGAGTTGGGCAACCAAATCTAGATAAGATATTCTCCTCAATAAACTTAATTACTACTAGATCAATAGAATTTCTGGCTGGAATTGCTTCCACCCATTTAGTAAAGTAATATGTTGTAGTGAGGATCCATCTATGTTTATTACTTGAAGTGGGGTGAATCTCTCCAACAGAATCTAGTCACCACTGAGAAAAAGGTGTTGAAACTATTGATGGAACAAGTGGAAGAGATGCTAATTTTTGTTTACTAACAAACATTTGACAAGGAGCACAACCTCTAACCTTTGCCCCTACTTGTAAGAACAATGTGGGTCAATAAAATCCTGCACTTAGTATCTTATATGCTATTGCTCTATTGCTCTCCAAGCATAATTTCCCCCACAAAATCCTTTAAGAAACTGCTCAATGATTCCTTCAATTTATGATTCTGTTAAACATAATAACAAAATATCTAATGGATCTTTCCAGTATACATTTTCATTTATAATGCAGTACTTGACTGAGTTTAACTTGATGGTTTTACACAAGGTTATGGAGAACAATGTTGGACACTCAATATGGATCAAGAAATTTACAATACCTTAATACCAGTTTGAAAACAATAATTTTTCATCAATGTGTATAGGACTGATCTACTCTAAAGGTAGAGGTTCTTGTGGATTTTCCCCTTTAGAAGGAAGGGAAGGTTCTTGTGGATTCTCCCCTTCTGCAAGGACAGAAGGTTATTATGTATTCTTCCCCTGTATTTCTAAAATAGAATTGATTCCAAGTACTTTGCAGTTGGATTCAGCTAGAAGCTTGGCTAATCCTTGACCTTTTAATAGCTTGGTAGTATTGATAGTTGGATAAAACTCAAGAATTTGAGTGATCCATATACCTATTTTCCCATGAGTGTCTAGTTGGGTTAGGATAATTTTCACAACACTATTAGGGACATAAGTAGTAATAAATGAATGTAAGACATACATTCTGAATGATTTCAGGGCTTGAATGAGGGCATAGGTTTGCTTCTCAATCATGTCATACTTAAGTTCAACACCTCTCATAACCTTGCTAAAGAAGGCTATGGGTTGGTCATGGGAATCTTCATTTTTCTATAATAAAACAACAACAAGGGTTGTTTCAGAGGCAAAAGAGAAAATAATAAATGGCTTAGTATAATCAGGGCTAGCTAAGGTGGAAGCTTCAGATATTTCCCTTTTCATTTGTTCAAATGAATGCCTAGAAGAGGGAGTCCATTTGACTTCATGGTCCTTTCGGAGCATGTCAGTTATATCTTTCACAATCTCTGCATAATTTGGGATGAATCTTCTTAGAAAATTAATATTGCCTAAAAAGGCTTGAATCTCCTTCCCATTTCTAGGTAAGGTTAACGTTTCAATGGCAGATACTCTTTTGGGATCAATTATTACTCCCTCCTTTGAAATTATATGGCCCAACAGTTTTCCTTCTTTCACAACAAATAAGGAATTCTTAGGGTTCAATGATATTACAAGTTTTTTACACCTATCAAAAACCTTCATCAAGTGCTTTAGATGTTTCTGATCCGATTTAGAAAAAATAGTTATGTCATCAAGATAAATAACCACAATTTTATTTACCTAACCCATAAAAGCGATGTCCATAGCTCTCTGAAATGTTTCTCCAACATTGTTAAGCCAAATGGCATCCTAGCGTACATGAATATACCCCAGGGTGTGGTAAAAGTTGTCTTTTCTCTGTTTGTTGTATCAACATTTACCTGATTGTAACTTGAAAAACCATCAAGCATAGAAAGTCTTTGTGCTCCTAAAACCATTTGAAGTAATTGATCCATTTTTGGAAAATGATAATTATCTTTTAATGATGCTTTGTTTAGATTTCTAAAATTGACACAGAGTCTTATTTCTCCATTTTTCTTTCTAAAGGGAACTAGATTTGCAACCCAATTAGAATATCTAAGAGGGAGAATGATCTGAGCATCTAGCATTTTGTTAATCTCTCTTTCTATAGTTGGAAGAAGGGCTAGATTTATCCTTCTAAGTTTCTGTTGATAAGGTTTTGCTTTTGGCTTCAAAGGAATATTATGTTGTATTAATGAAGTATCGTAGGTATTTAAATCAGTGTAAGTCCAAGCAAAAACATCCTTATAATTTTTCAATAACTTAAGATATTGAGCTTTGATTTCAGGGTTTAGAGATGCGCATATTTTGATGTTTTTGATATTTTCATCAGTTCCAATGTTAATGTCTTCTACGTCATCTTCTGAAGAAATGGACTGTGGGTTTTGAAAAACATCATTTTGATCAAATATTTTTCCTAAAGGAATGAGTCCCTTTGGAATAAAATTATTAGATAATTGAATAATGTTGTGATTAGCAATTTGGGTTTTGAAATCTAAAGTATCATTTCCATATGCGTTTTCATTTATTTCAGTTCTATCATCATCAATTTGTAGAAATGAAAAATCATTTATTACCTGTAGAAATGATTTCAATCATTCATCATCTTTGAATATTTGCCAATGTTTCAAATTATCTAGGATAGACAGCCTATATTTGACTTGTATCTGATAAAGTACGTCAGTATGATCAGGAATTTTAAAAGCACTAGCAGAGACAACTAAGGCATCTACGTGAATATTCTGATATCTGGGAATATGAGTCAAATTAAAAGCATCAAAGCGGTTTTTGACTGAATCCCATACTTCATTTCAGTAGGACCTAAGTCTAGGGTGCTTGTTCTAGCAAACATTTTTTACTTGATTAACAATAAGTTCTGAATCGGTAAAAACACTTAAGTTTTGAACTTTCAAGCTTTTGGCTAATTTCAACCCTAAAAGGAAAGCTTTGTATTTAGCCACGTTATTTGTAACTTCGAAGTCTAATTTACATGATTGGGTTATATTTTCTTTTTTAGGTGAAATTAAAACTACTCCATCTCCTGCCCCATCTTTCATACAAGAGCCATCAAGGAACAATTTCCTAATATCAGTTTGGTTTGGTTTAGGACATTCAACTACCTCTTCAATTTTGACTTGAGTTTTATGTTGGTTTGAAGTGAGTTGAAAGCAACCAAAGTCTTGATCTATTGCATAAATTAGATGATTCCTTAGCTAGCCAGTCTTACAAATAGTTTGTACAAAAATTACCTCTCTATATAATCTTAATTTCTCTCCTCCATAAACAAGAATAGTAGCATATGACATATCCATTTGTAGAGTTCCCCCTAATTTGGCACAACAAGACCTAGAAAGGAGCATTCCAAACTTGGGAGGGATATCTGTGACAACAATATCAAGTACTACACTTTTCACTGCAATTTGGGCAAGGGTAACCAATAGATCCTTAATCAATCCTAAATAGGGCACCCTTTTAGAATCAAAGGTGTACAGGTCATGGTAGGATTTTGTTATGTCAAGTTTCAAATGGTCTGTTATCTCAAAATCAGGCCCTAGAAGGCTATAGACCAGGAATACTTCAAGTAACTGTTTCAAACCAATCTTTTAGCTAAGGCTTAGCCTTCTTAGCCTGAGAGGGCTCTCTCAGAGGATTTAAGAATTTATGATTAGGATTAACATGGCTAACTTTTTATGAAACAAATAGGAATGAAGCTGGTGGAATGAAAATTAACAAGAATCCATTGGGCTTATGGAGTCATATGTCATTTAGCATTAACAGTAGAATTGGCTTTGCAATGAAATCAAGGCATTCAGATTTCAATATAAACAAAGTACACCAAACACAACAAGACAGCCTATGAGTATATGAAGGAAATTAGAACACTGCAAGTGATTTCTAAGTAATCAAATACTCATAATACTTAGACAACATGAAAAGACAACAAGAGGAATTTATACATTGAAGTCTCTATGATTCTCGAGCAGCAGAAGCTAATACTGTATTAACAAAAGAAACAGAGTCTTTACATAAGCTTAACAACAGAGCTTTTTTACATAAACTTCCAACCCTTTGTACATTATCTCTTATTATATATATAGAGCTCTTTACATAACTTATATTCCACCTAAAGCATGAGGGGAATTCAAATTCATCCTACTATGACACCTATTGATACTTAAAACTAACTATTAAATGCAAATGACACCTAACTAGCGATCCTAGAGACCTAATACAACTAGGAGTGTAACTCCTTATCATGATTACAACAACCTTATCTAAGCATTTAAAGAATTCTTTGACAACTTTAATCCTCAAGAAGTCTAATTTGATGAAGCCTCCCACGTGGTCATCTGACTGTTGAAGACAAACCCTAGAAATTAGGGAACATGTTTCCCTGTTTTTAGGTTTAGGATCCTTGAAAATGGCACGTGGGAAAGAGCCTTTATCTCCTCATCCATGACACACTTTTCGAAAATGAAGGAGGTTTTATTATTCCATGATGTCTAGAACAAAAACCTCTCTTGGTTGTTTAAAATACTTCTCCAGCTGTCCAGAATCTATCCTTGAAAACACGTGTCAAACAAGCAAAATCCGTATTTTGGGTTTCAAAGAAAGCTTATTATCTTCGAACTGAAAACACTTATGAAAAAAGTGAGATAGGTTATTGTATCTGGAGAGTTTATGAATAGAAACCTCCTTTATAATTTCAAAATACCTTTTCATGTGACCAGACACTGATCTTGAAAAAGACTGCTAAAATTATAAGACCAAGCTTGAGTTTTAGCAGTTTTGTAGTGCAGGTTTAACCATAAATTCCTCCCACCTCAGAATGGATTTGAAGAAACTGAAAGAGGATTTTGTATTTAAGCATGTTAGGAAGAAAAGCCTCTTTCAGTTTGCAAAATTGAGTTCTCATCTACTCAGGAAAGCTTCGGGAAGTTAACTAATAAAAACAGTTTTTCTGCTAAAACAGGCTGCTTCAGGGGTTTCTTAGCGCGCTACGAAAACACTGATTTCGTAGCGCAAAATAGGATTTTTACACTTTCTGCGCTACGAAAACATGGATTCATAGCTAGTTTCAAAATTTCTCCAAAATTATATGAGATATGACTTCTAGAAGATATACTAAAGCTAATCCAGTTCCAGATCCTCTACACATCTATGAAAATCCCAATTTGATTTCAAGAATTTGTGGTCAAGAGAGATCTATATCTCTTGTGTTCAAATCTCATTCATGCCCGGACATTTTTGAGTATCTTGAAGAGCTAGAGTTTGATGATCAGTTTGAACTATCATTGTTCGAAACCAAATCCTAAAGGGCGGTTGACTCTACTGTCCACAATCCACAGTTTCTTTTAGACTTGGAGACGGAAAGGGCTAACCGGTCAATTGATAGTTACATTATAGATCAGCTTCAAACTCCAATTGCTAGCCCCTTACAAACGGTGCACACTCCTCCAACACCTCCGAGGCCAAATCCACCGAGAGTGATGGTTGCCCGTTTTGCACCTCTTGTTTTGCCTTAAGTTTTAGATGATATGCCCGCAGATAACAAAGAAAAATCTCGTTTTTTGATGGAACTCCTAACAACATTACTGCTCAGCAACATGTGGACAGAATGGCGAATTTCTATGAACTTCATGAGGTCGATGCAGAGAATGTTGCGTTGAGACTCTTTGTATAGACATTTGCAGGTGAAGTGAGGAAATGGTTCAAAGGTTTGCCGACTGCATGTATCACTACCTTGGCTGACCTACAAAGACAATTTTTAAACCGTTGGCAAGTGAAAAAGAATCCTCTTCAAATTCTGGCTGAATATGAGCAAATCAAAAGAAATGCTGGTGAGTCGGTCCAAGACTATTGCATTAGATTCAATTCAATTTATAATGAAATTCCAGATCATCTAAGGCCACTTGTGAGACTAGCCATGGTGAAGTTCCCGGATGGTTTTGATGCTGACATGGCTTATCAATTAAGAGAGAGAGAACCGGCCACAATGGAAGACATGCAGAAGATAGCGGTCAACATTGAAGTAAATCTGCTGACCAAGAAGGCTAGAGAAAAAGCAGAGAAGAAGGTCACCGTAAAAGAAGAATCTTCCTCAGTAGATCAGCTACTTCAGAAGGTAGAGCAGATGCTTGAAAGGGTGAAACTTGAAAAACCTGAGCCACAAGTTAGAAATCCTAACTTCCATGGCCAGCAACAGCCACAATATAGAATAAGACAGAGAGATCAGCGAGCCCAAGAGCAGACAGCATAGCAGCCAGTACAACCACCTTTGCAGAAAATTTTGTGCATGGACTGGAGTCAGATGAGGACAGGAATATAATAGGTGAGGAAAACCACCTCTTTACTCCTAATGATTTGCCTATTTATCTCACTGAGGATGAGGAGTATCCAGAGAGTTTGGCTGTACAGAAAGATGTAGATTTTATTCTAGCAAATGACACCGTCTTGGAGGAAGAATCAGATGAGTACCAAAGAGGCTATATGAATGCTCTGTCCGCCCAGCAGCAATGATATTCACTTAGAAACAGAGATGTGCTAGTCAAACGAATTTAGAAAAGGAAGGATGTTGAGGCATCAAAGAATGATTCATCAGTTGCACAAAGGAAAGGAAAGGAGGTGGTTGATCTGGATAGCAGCAAATCACCATCAGTAGAACAATCACATCAGCAAGTTGCATTGAAAGAAAAGGAAAGGAAAGAAATCCCAGTCAAAGAGGTAGAAAAGATTCCTGCTTTTAATTTAGAGAATGAGATTTCTAAATTAAAGATATCCATTCCCTTGACTGAAATAATGAGGAACAACGGTTATAGAGGACAACTATCTAAAATGTTGAATTTGGACCCAATGTCCGACATGGTGAATGTTGAAGATGATCAACCTAAAATGATTTTTGGGGCAGCATCGAATGGTGATTCTCCTGATAGTGATGTGCCACCTTTTTATATCAGTTTAAGGTTGCATGATTTTGTGTTACATAATGCCATGTTCAATTCTGGAGCTTCTCACAATCTCATGTCCAAGGCTATCATGGATAAACTGGGTCTGGACATCACCCTGCAATATCATGATCTCTATTCATTTGATTCCCATAGAGTAAGATGTGTAGGACTCATCAAAGACTTGGTTGTGAGTCTAGATCAGCTCCCAATGAAGAATGTTTTGATGGATGTTGTTGTAGCAGATATTCCTCCCAGGTTTGGCATGCTTCTTTCCAGGTCTTAGGTAGTGAAATTGAAAGGGACACTACAGCTAGATTTCTCCTATGCAACGATTCCGATGTTTGGCCAAATGAGGAAATTGTATCGGGAACAAAAAAATGAAATACATGATCACAAGCAAGGAGAAACCAATAAATCATTTGATTAATTATGTACATATAGATTTAGAGTATTTTGTTTTGTATTCAGATAGTTTCAATGATATCGATAGTCAGTTAGTAGAAGCAGATGATATTCCGGAAATAACAGAAAATTTCAGAGTAGTTTTAAAGAAAGAAGAACAAGAACAGTAGAACACCGTTGGGTAATCAGCTGAAAGTAATGGACAAAAAGCAGGCAAAGCACAACAAATAGATTTCCAGCACTTGCAAGAGGAGGAGGAAGGTTTGTGGACCATGAATTTCGATGGAGCAGTGGGAAATGATGGCACTGGAATTGGAATTTGGGTACGTAGTCCTTTCTCCACCCCGAACAAAGTCCCTAGTAACATGCGAGTATGCTCTTATAAGTTGGCTTTTGATTGTTCAAATAATGAAGCTGAGTATGAAGCTCTGATTGCTAGCCTAAAGATTCTAAGAAAGTTGAATGCCAAGAGGATTTCAGTATATGGCGACTCCGAATTGGTGATTAAGCAGGTTAGAGGCGAATATCAAGCAAAGCATCCTAGCATGCGGGCTTACCGTAATGCAGTTTTAGACATCCTAAAATTATTTTCAGAATACACCTTGACATGTGTGCCTCGTATACAAAATAGTATTGTTGATGCTCTTGCTAAGGCAACAAGTAGTTTGAATATCCCAATGAACTCCAACAATAAATTTGAAAACCATGTCAAGCATCATCCAACTGTTCGAGACAATCAGAGATATTGGCAAGTTTTCCAAGATGATGAGGAGATTGATGATTTTCTGCAAAACAAAGGCAAGTTCAAAGAGACCTCAATTGATGTAGAAAATGACGATGGTAAAGGTAATGGTACAGATGAGGTGTAGATCAATGAAATGGATGTGTTGCAGTTGAAGAATAACGTTATTCCTAAAGGCTTGATACCTTTAGAAGAACTCTTTGATAAAGATGATGTAGCCCACAAGCCAACATTGCAGCCAACAGAGAAGGGTGTGGAAGAGGTCAATATCAGAATCGCTGATAATCCTAAATTGGTAAAATTGTCCAAAGCATTGCCACCAAAGATCAAGGACAAATATATCATTTTGTTGTCTTCATTTGCATATGTGCTTGCTTGGGACTATTCTGACTTAATGACGTATGATACCACTATAATTCAACACAATATACCCATCAAGCCCAATCAAAAACCATTCAGAAAGAAGTTGAGAAGGCTAAATTCAAAGTTGCTGCCATCTATTGAAAAGGAGATAAACAGGTTGTACAAATCAGGGATCATTGTGCCCATCATATTTTCGGATTGGATATCTAACTTGGTGCCCATACAGAAGAAGACAGGTGAGATTTGCTTATGCATTGATTTTAGAAATCTCAATAAAGTTTCATTGAAAGACAACTATCCACTGCCCAAAATGGACCATATACTTCAACGAGTAGTGGGAGCATCTTGTATGTCACTACTTGATGGTTATTCCGGATATAACCAAGTTTCTGTCCATGAAGATGACCGAGACAAGACAATGTTCACAAATCCATGGGGAACCTTTCATTATGCTAAAATGCCTTTTAGTTTGAAAAACGCAGGTGCAACATTTCAACAGGCAATGAATTTGGATTTTGTAAATGAGAAGGATGTCTTTTTGGTTGTGTACCTGGATGATTTGATGGTGTTTCCCAAATCCGATGAAGAGCACATGTACCATCTAAAACCTGTCTTCTAAAAGTGCAGAAAATATGGCTTGTCACTGAATCCGAAGAAGAGCTTGTTCGCCATGGAGGAAGGAAGACTACTTGGGCACATTATCTCAAAAGATGGCATTTGTATTGACCCAGCATGTGTGCAAGCCATTCAACAAATCGATCTACCCCGGAATAAGAAAGATATACAATCTTTCAATGGTAAAATATTTTTTCTACGCCGTTTTGTACCTAATATTGCTGAGCACCTAAGAGAGATGACAAACATGTTTAAGAAGGACAACCAAGTGAAATGGACATAGGAGGTTGTAAAATCTTTCAATTTGGTCAAATTGGTTCTTTCCTCAGCTCTAGTTCTAGTCAGCCCGGACTACACTCAGGATTTCATATTGTTTTCATTTGCTTCGGAGCATACTATGGCGGTGGTGTTATTGCAGAAAAGAGATGATCACGAAAGACCCATTGCATTCTTCAGCAGAGCTATAAGAGATGCAGCCTTAAAATAAAACATCATTGAGAAGCAAGCCCTTGCACTTGTGAAGGCATTGAAAGATTTCCGGGTATATATTTTACATTCTCATATTTTGGCCTATGTTCCTAATGTTGCTATCAAAGATTTTTTAGTGCAGACCAATCCGGAAGGAAGACGAGGCAAGTGGATTGCAGCCTTGCTGGAATATGATGTGGAAATAAAGCCCACAAAGCTGGTTAAAGAACAGGGATTGGCGAAGTTAATGGCCGAATCAAACATGCATGCCTTGGACATAAATCTGATCGTTGCTATGTCCAATGAGAATGAGGAAGGATCATCAATTCAGGTATCTGAAATTTTTTCTCTTTCTCCGTGGTATTCAGATATCATATATGTGCTTAAAAATTTGTCACCACCGCCCAGCATGACTAGAAACAAAGAAAGAACACTCAAGTTGAAGGCTGCCAAGTTTTGCATTCTAAATTCTACACTGTATTGGAAAGATCACAGTGGCGTTCTGTTAAATTGTTTGGTGGAAAAGGAAGCAAAGAAGGTCATGGAGGACTGCCACCAAGGAGACTGTGGTGGCCACCTTTTTTGGAAGTCAACAACAAATAAAATTCTGAGAGCGGGGTACTATTGGCCAACATTGTTTGCTGATATATATAACATGGTCAAGTGATGTCATAAGTGTCATATTTTCGAAGGAAAGCAGAAGTTACAGCCTTTACCACTTAAGCCTATAGAGGTGAGTGCCCCTTTCCAACAATGGGGATTGGATTTCATTGGTGAAATTCATCCCGCTTCTTCCGGTCAGTATAGATGGATCCTCACAACGACAAATTATTTCACGAAATGGATGGAGGCAATTCTCACCATACAAGCTACTGATGCGGTAACCATTTCATTCCTTGAAAATAACATCTTGTCTTGCTTTGGTTGCCCGAATAAGCTAATCACTGATAACGTAGCAGCTTTCAAATCAAAAACGATGGTAGAGTTTTGTCATAAATATCACATCATTTTGGGTCACTCAACTGCCTATCATCCACAAGGCAATGGATTGGCAGAGTCTTCGAACAAATCATTGGACAACATCATCAAGAAGTTGCTCGAAATAAATAAGAATAACTGGCATAAGAGGTTGGTCAATGCACTTTGGGAAAATCGGGTCAGTCAAAAGAAATCCATTGGTACGTCATCGTTTGAGCTTGTTTATGGAGTTGATACAGTATTTCCTACCTCTCTCGCTACCCCGGTAGTCAAACTTCTTCAGGAGGCTGGCAGTGAAGAAGATCCCATGCAGAGAAGGTTGAATCAAATGGTCCACTTGCAGCAGACCAGAGAAGAATTTTTCAAGAACACATCCAAATTGCAGGGGAAAATCAATAAAATTTATGACAAAAAGGCAAAGGTGGAGAAATTTCAGTTGGATGATGTAGTGCTGAAGTGGGATGTAAGGAATGAGGAAAAGGGTAAGCACGGTAAGTTCGAGAATCTCTAGAAAGGTCCCTTTATAATTGCAACATATCAGGGTCAGAATGCCTTTCTTCTGAAGGAAATGAACGGGGAAGATATTACAGGAGGGCCGACCAATGGTCGGCTGCTCAAGCTGTACAATTTCTGAGTTATTAACGTTGCTTCCACTGTCACTGTAAATACCATTTTTATTTTAGTTTGGTTTGAGTTTGTCAAGTTAGTCTTCAAGTTATTTCAATGTAAAAATTGAGTCAGTTTTTTGGTCATTTTAGTTTCATAAATGAGTTAGAGTCTTGTGTTGTTTGTTGAAATAATGACTCCATAGCCCAATCAATGAAGGCAATGTCTAGCTCTTCCAGAGATCTATTGTTCTTGGCATCTCCAAGGAGCTACCATCCCCATTGGAGCCAATGTTAGAGTCGGTCTTGTCAGTCCTCCATCAGAGATCAAAACTCTTTATGCATTTCATTTTAGGAGTCCCGCTCCATTCACCCAGCTGCATTCCACCAGGGGCATGCCATAATCT
>APFE030048062.1:48872-70107 GCA_000404065.3 Pinus taeda
CCCTCCTAATACTCCCTTTTTCATTGTTCCCCTTGGTGGCAGATATCACAACAACACCTAGTTTCACAACATCATCAAAGGGCAACCCAAGTACAGTACACACAACAGTCATGGCATTTGAGCATTCATCAGAGTATGAGATGGAGACACAAAGTGATTCATCCTCAGAAGAATAGGCTCCCAGGAGACATCACAAGAGTGGCAAACATGTTAGGGATGAGCCACCTACCCTCACTGAATTGCAGGCCTGCCCTCTTGCCATGTCATCTTTCCAGCATCTATCATGTTTTGAATTTTGTCAAAGGGTGGCTAATGTTAGAGTTCATCATGAGTTGGCCCATCTTTTTGTGCTTCATCTACATGGAGGTTAGTCTATCTTGGTTGGGGTCACCTTCACATTGACACCCGAAACTATCTCAATGGCAACCGACATACCAAATGTTGGAGAATAGTGGCACAAGAAAAAGAAGGTGGATAGGCAACACTATGAGCCTTACATTAAGGCCAGATTCTTGAGGTAGCTCACAAGAGTCTTTCCGTATAGATATTTGAAATATGAATATGCTCCGCTCATGAAATTGATCATGAAGTACTTCAGCTGTGAGGGGAGGTTCTCTCGTCTATATGCCTACCACATCAGGTTGCTCATGCACTTTACCAGGGTGTGAATGATGAACCCCCCATTTTTCATTTGTAGGAACATAGAGAGGATGAACACCTTCATGCAGCATAAGACCCCTCAGCAACAACTTAACAGTGTTTATCACTTTTCTCTTATCTGGATTTTGGTGGATCATCAATTGGGATTGCAGGGCATTCCTTGGGAGGACTTCATCTCTCGTGACCTCTTCAACACTTCACAGGTACTATCAGAGGTAGAGCATGAGATAGGTGGTCCTTCTCATCAGTATGAGCACCATGAGACCACTACTATGCCAGTATTCGTTACATATCAGAGAGGCAGTAGGCACTTGTTTGCAGTAACAAAGCGAGTGTTATTTCCACTCAGGGTGGAAGGGGCCTCGCTTCCGAAACCAATGACATAGGTACAGGACAAGGGCAAGAAGCCCATGCATGACGAGGGGCCATTAGGTGAACAGGAGGCTGACTTCATCCTTATTCAGGATGATGATGCAGATGTGGAGAGTGCTAGACTTAGGATGACCATTCAAGAGCAGAACACAGAGATCCAAGACTTGTCACTCAATTTGGAGAGGGCCAAATGGATCATCAGGTATTTGGAGCAGAGGAACAAATAGCTTTAGGATCAGCATGAGATCATGGACCTACAAAGCATCCGTGAGAATCGATAAGCTGCCCAACAAAGGAGGGTCGAGCTCACTACCTTGGGGCAAGAGATTAACAATGACCGTGAGTCTTGGCTCGAGCGGATCAACATCCACCTTGAGAGACTGCTAGAGAGGCTGACAAAGACAAAATCATATTGAGGAGGATGGTTTATCATTACAGGGCACGGAACATGAGTGCAAAGGCTCAGATAAGGAGCTTGAAGGCAAAATTGAGCAAAGCAACAAAGAGGTAAAAGAGGCAAAAAGAGCAAGATCAGCTTTGAATCTTGGCTGAAGCCTCTGTGGCCTAGCATAGTGCCTCTTAGAGAATCTCCAGCCCAAATTTCAAGAAATTTGGGGAAATTTTGGTCACATGGCAAAATTTTGGTCACAACACAGGTTTTTTCTCCCTGTGCGCCACGCCATTGGCGCGACGCTTAGGATTGGGAGCTCCAAATTGGAGATGGATTGCATTTTTGGATTCATCATGCAAAATCATGACTACTGGCACTTGGAAAAGACATTTGGGCATGATTTGAGTCTCCAAGAGGTCAAAAACACCCAAACAATGACCTCTCTGCCCCTATTTTGACACACATGAAGCAGTCTTAGGAGAATGAAGATTTGGAGGGGAAAATGAGCACCAAATTTAGAAATTCCACTTGGGTTGGAAAGTAGACAGTCCAGGGTTTCGAACAAGCACATGTGGGAACATTTTGGACTACTACAGGTGCTTTAAAATAGCCTCCAAAAGTGGCGCGACGCATATAGGGAAAAAGGCCAAATTCACCTCTATTTCGCGAAATTTCGATTCGCGACTTTCTCAATGTAGGCCCACTCATCTACATTTCACTTTTATTGGAAACTAAGGAAAATTTTAAAGAGTTTGGCTTCTATCCAAGTGGCAAAGGAAGGAAAATGGTCACCCAAGGCATTTTTCATCTTTGTAACGCTGCACCTGTAGCTAATGGTTGGCTTTCCATGTCCATTATGTAATGATTTGAGAAACTCCTCAACTCTTGGGCATTCTATCTCCTCATCACATGTTCTATTTATTGTATGCAAACCATTTGCAAAAAGGTTGGTTGGCTTGTAATTTCTGGGAGACTGTGGGAAAGAAACTCTGTTTCTTCATTGTATATTTTGGCAGAGGATTAATGAAAGACAACGGCTCTGTTTCATGAGATCCATGTGGTTGTGAGTGTAGAAAATGTGTCTCTTATGTTTCATGTGTATTTCATTATGTTTCATAGTTCATTTCATATCCATTTCCAGTGAAATTTTCTAAGTTAGATAAGGTAGAATTCATTTTTATTGCTTTGCCTGTCGGAAAATTTCATGTTCAGTGTTCTTTCTTCTGTTGAAAAGGATTCATGTACTCATGCCCTTTTCACCCTCCTAAGCAATCTCTCCATTCCGTGTTATTTCAAACTAAATTGCTAGTCTTTCCATCTGTCGTGCCTCACGAAGTAATCTGTGCCTTTGTATTAAATTCTTTGTTCATTGTTGTCTGTTGGTCCCATACCATCCCAGAAACTTAGTCATTCATAAAAAAATGCTTTTTTGTATCCATAATTACTTACTAGCCTAAGATCAATATTTCATTGTAAGTCATCTCAGACCATTTTGTTTATCTATTCACTGAGTGTGACTCAGAGAGAGCCCTCTCCTGTTCTGGTAGGGCTAGCTACCAGACTGAGCATGGTTTGTGGTTACCCTGAATTTTTCCTTCCTTCAGCCTAAGGCAGATTTGGGTGCTAACAAGGTGCTTGAGGTGTATGGGGTTGTCCAGGTGGAGTATGAGGTATTTGTGTGGATGAAGAGGATGAAGAATAAATAGAGGAAGAAGAGTGTGTTTTAGGGATTGATGAAATAATTGGAGGTGAAGGAGGAGGATATCTCCTCAAAGACTTCAAAGGAGTCTTAAGAACTAACTTTGGGACCTGTAAAGAAATACCTTCTTTTGATTCAAAGAGAGGATTGGTATATACAGAAAAGGTCTCCTCAGGTTGTTCAAAAGAATAAGCTTCAAGTTGATAAAAAATGGAAGGAAATGGATAGGTGGTAGGGGATATGAAATATGTGGGTTTATATTCTAGTAGATTAACACCCAAATCAGATTTAGTTTTAGGTGATCCTGGTGGTAGTGTGGGTCTTGGATGAGATTCTAATGAATGAATAAGGCAAGTTGACTTAAAATCAAATCCTTTATTTATAATTTCAGCAGCCCTAGGTGATAAATGGGAGTAATCAAGATCAGATGGGATATTACTATAGGAATCAAATGATTCTAATTCTTCAGATTGTAGGACTGAAGAGGAAGAAGAAGATGGTTGGTGTCCCCTTTTATATCTAGATTTTCTCAGAATCTTTTCAAGATCTGACAAAGGGCTACCTATGTCACCTTCTGAACGAGATTTGGTATGTTTAAAAGGTGCTAGCTTGAAAGTGTGGAGTTGCCTAGGTGAATGATTTTAACCTTTCTAAATCCTTTAATCACCTTTAAAGGAAAATAATGAATGAATGTCCTTGTCCCAAGGGAAATTTAAATGAAATTTGATTCCCTAGAAACGGTGCCAGTCTGATGTTGTACCTTTGAGATAGCAGTAGATTAGTGACCAATGCCAGAGCATCTAAAATAGTTGGTTTTGGTTTTTGGTTTTAATTTTGGAACACTAATAAATGAAGACAGATGTAGAATTGATGATACTTAATCCTTTGGATAATATTAATATTTCAACAAAGGGCTTCTATAAAGCTTTACATAGTGATATAGGTCAAAATATTGGTGAGATGGAGATAGAAAATAATATTATTATCATAGTTTCCAGACTGTAAACAAAACAATAATAAGTAGGAAAACCTTCTAAACTACGTTCCAAAGGTTCAAGGCAGTATACTTAAGCTTACTCAAGATGTTGATGATTTATTGATTAGAGGGGATTAACTAAACAAAAAATTCATTAATCCATTCTCTTAATAGATGATCACTTCAGGAGCTTATAGGAATCAATTGAAATGCTAATTGTTCCTACCTAGATATCTCTATAGGTCATAAGCATATGAAGAAAAACATGATGATTGAAAACTGGAAAAACTTACAAGATAACACAAATTGTGTGAAACCAAATTCAAAACCCTCTGCTTTGTATTAAGGTTCCAGAAAGGTTGAGTACATCAAGTGTCTTCAAAAGCTTCACTTCAAAGGTGGCTTCCAGGTTCAAAGTAGAATTAACAGTCAAGACTTTACATGCAATGAACTATGAATCTTGAACTCCGAACCCATAATAATTCAAGAAGGGGGTTATTTATACAATAATAAAACTAAGAAATATCCTAAAACTAATTAAGATTTATTCTAGGAAAGGAAAAGACCTTCATGTGGGAAGATAGGGGAAACTATTGAACTAATTCTTGTTATCCCTTATATTCAGGTTGTGTTGGATTTGATGTTTGATATTTCGCCCTTTAAGCTACTATATTGTTTGAATCCTTTGCACTGGTTGATTCCTTCATTTTGATTTTTTATCTGATACTCTTTAAACTCTGTAAATCTCCTTTAACCCTGCTGAGTAACCTTTACTATTTCCTTTTACCTTTATAGTCCAGTTCATGATTTTCACTGTGTTTTTCAACAGTAAATCCTTTTAGATTTATGTCACAAGGTAAAGTAATATGATATGATCTTCATATTTGTCTTCCAACTGTATAGAGGCTCATTTCTTTGCAAGTGTAGAACAGAAGCTTTACCTGCAAAACATAGAAATTATTAAGTAAAAACAAAGGTGATAGAGGAAGACATCAATGGCTTTTTGAGTTTGAAAGGATATGGAAGGAGTTGAGAGGGTATTGGAAGGAAAAATTATGGTTTTATTGGTCGCGGAGGCTTATGGAGGCTTTACTGAAAAATAGGTGAAAACAAAGCAAAATGGTCATTTTAGCATTTAAACAAAAAAATAGTCTTTCCTTTCAAATATGGCGTGATAGTGAATACTAACCATTTTGTCACTTTGCGGAAGGTAGTTTCCATCACACCGCTTATAAGGCATGGGTAGTTTTGTGAAGGGGTCATCCGAAATGATTTGAGCTTGACACGTAGCAAGGGAGGATGGTGGAAAACCACTTTTCGGGTGGGTAATGTTCATACAGAGAGAGTACATGAAATCGCTAAGGGCTATTGGATTTGGATGGATTAGATCGGATGGTAGTGGAGCGAGAGTAGTACAGAGGGTACGAATGATTAAATATGGCAGTAATGGATATATTATGGGTTAAAAATATGAATAGCAGTGAAATGGAGGTTTAAGCTTAATTCTTTGTTTAAATCGTAAAAACAATTTAACAAAGAAAACCTTTGCAAAACAAATATGGTGGATTTGAAATTTTATGAACTCAGGTAGATAATGATATTAGGTCTAGGCTAATCGCATATCTCTATCACAGTTTGGCAAGGGAAGGCCCATCGCAAGGAGTGTAATAAGGGTGCATGCGAAATGGAACGAAATATGACATATATATATGCATCAGGTCTAGGTCTTTGCAATTGCATATTACAATGTGGGGAGATGGCATTCATTTGAAAGGCTTGCGATGATCGCGATGCAATATTTTATAAAATACATAGTTTTGTAACAAAAACTGAGGGCTTTTGGGATATTTAATAAATGGAGTTAATATTCACGGGAAAGGGAATTTTTAGGGGTTTTAATACATTAAGTTAGTATTAGCATGAAATATGAGCGGAAAGGGAAATGTATGTGAAAAGGGGAAATATAGGCGGAAAAGGCAAATACTAAGTATTATGCTTTTCATATATGTATCAATACTTAGGGAAAACATATTTTTGTGGGGTTTTTATGTAAAAAGGGATTTTACATGGTAATTTCATTTTTCCTAGGCAAAAAGGGTTTTAACCCTAGGAAATGGGGTCCTTAGTAGAAAATGAATGAATATGAATGTATGAAGGTGAGAAGGGGAAATTAGTGAATATAGGTATAAATGGGGATGAATGGGAAGTTAATTAATTGATTTAGTAGACCTTCATTTGCCTTGTGTAATGCATCATGAGCATAAAAACATGATAAATGTACATTTTGTCCAATGAATAATCAAACTTATGCAACCTTTCTCTACTTACCCTTTGCTTATCCTAACATTTTTTTCTTCACTTAATGGGTGCATTTAAGCTAGCAAACCCTTTTCATTTCTTTTTATTTTCAAAAGAAAACTATCTAAATCTACCCTTATAACCTCCAAGGGCTCAAATTAAAATGATGAGCACCTTATTATTCTCTACCTAACCACTAATCTACCAATATTAAACAGTTTGCCAAGATCTTTATCCTGTAACTATAACATCAAATTTAAAGCATGAAGCAGTCAAGATTAAACAGTTTGAATGTCATGGGTTGTGGCATTTAAAACAAGCTACACACAACCATTATTTTACATAAAAGAGTAGTAGCATTTGGACTTTCTCACTTTCAGAGTTTATTTGTTTTCTTTTCCTTCTAACCTAACATTTTCTTTTTTCCTTGATTTTTTAGAGCATCTACCCTAACATTTTCTTCGATATGGAAATTATCATCAAGATATTTTCTTTTACTATCATTTTATTCACTATTGTCATGTCCATATCCTAACTTAACATTTTTTAAATATTCTATCTTATAAAACCAAAAGATGCTACAATAGGTTGCCTAAGTACGCCTCTCCATGCACATTCATGACCAAGGTCATGAAAGATATCGACGAAAGAAAGGTCCCCTTGCAAACCCCTCTACTACCAGATGAAATTGTTTTTGAAGGACCACACTTGGGGTGGGTTCCTCTATTAAAACTCGAAGATTGAGACTTGGCTGACCATGAGAAGTTCCAACCCTTGGAAATCAAGCAACTGATGTGCTGCATTATCGATACAACCATCGAAATGACCACATTAAAGCACTAGAGGTGGCTCAGAGGAGTGGACAAGGTAGGTCTTCTCAACCTGCTATGGGTGTCACGCTACAATTGCACCCCGATTACATTATTGGTCATCAAGCAACTGCTATGTTTGGTGCATTATGGGTGTCTGTGGTTGGAGGAGCCAATACCCATCATTGACAGATTGATCCACAGAATCACATGGTTGGCCTACATAGGAGAAAATCCTGCCATGATGTTTGACAGAAAAGGTGGTGAGTAGGCCCTCGCGAAGGCCATGAAAGAGAATTTTAAGTTGGTAAAGAAGCCATGTGGATATGCCATATCCAACATCTCTGACCCTACTGTAAAGGTGGCTATACAAATTTTAGCAAGGAAGGTGATGAGGAAGTTTTGTACAGATGAGATGTCAATGCCTGTCGTTGCACTACCAGCCTAGTGCATTGAAGGAGTTTAGCTCAATTGGATAGACTATCTCCACAGTGAGTTCCTTGAAAATTGCTGCGAGACATAAGAGCTTAGCAAGATGTTCCACTACGCATGGCTCTTACTGTCTATTGTGGTGGTAACATGGGAGCTGCTAGAGGACAGTCAATTCCCTTTGGTCACGCTGGACCTTCTAGAGCGAATGAAGTATGCTTCGATGTGGGTGACCAAGGATGAAAATCGCATCAAGGATATCAAAATCTTCTAGATCTTGATGGAGATGAACATCCGCATTGCCATTAATTGCAAACCACGGTTGTCGCCTACAGTGTTTGCCAACCTACAGGGCTACGGAGAGTTTAAATTAGATTTTCACCATGTGTCCATCAGGGCGCGGTAGGACCCCATGTAGAAATGGTATGACTTGCCTTACTTGGCAACAGATGACGCCATTGATGCAGTACTTGATCGTTGGCCGGAAAAATGGTGGACTACAACAGACTTGGTGGTGGGAGGGACAAGAGTATGTTGTGCAATGCAAGAAGGAGGAGGCCAAGTGCAAGATGATCCAACTGGCCGAAAAGAGAAATAAGGAGTCTGCTGACAAGGCCTAGGAAAAGTGCAATGCCACTCAGCAGACGGAGAATAAAATAGGTGGAACAGAGTGGGGCTCTGACAAAGGCACAAGGTCGCCTTCACCTAAGACAAAGGAAGAGATAGATGAGCAAATAGAACAGCATGACATAGAGACACAAGAGACGTCCACCTGCATCAAGCATCCAAGGGAGAAATAGAAAGGAGGGTCTAGGAAGAAATCCAAGGCCACTAGGATGTCGCTAGACCCAATCACCCTAATAGAGGGCGATTTGCATGACATCGATGACACAGTGTGGGATGTCACCTTAGAGGCACTACAACAATTTGAGTAGTAGCATCAACTAATATTAGGGACTATCTAGACAGGTCTTCAGGAGCTGCAAACCCAAACGTCATAGGTTAGCACAATGTCCACCAACCTTGTTATCGACACTTTAGAGGCTGTTGAAATATTGTGTGTGAAGGCCTCAAGCATGATAGTGTTGCCTGATGGAGCACTGACCACAGAGAATGAAACTAACAAGCCCACACTCAGCACCCTTAAGGGAGTAGGGTTAAATCTGGTAGCACTCCCTGATGAGGCAATCCACCTCTTGCAAGATCGAGTGATTGCAAAGATGAGGGCCCGTGAGCACCATGCTCTATAGGTGATCAGTGAGCAGCGAATTAACAATGAGCAGATGGCACTATAGCGAGACTCTACCATCATCGCCTTAACCGAGGTGACCAACCAGAACAAGTGTATACTTTAGGTCATGGAGGAGGCATGCTGAATGGTCCCAGAGTTAGCCATTCCTATGGAAGAACCAGTCGAGGTGCCTGTCCACAAGCTGGCTACAGGGGTGCGCGACGCTCGTACAGAAATGGTGAGGGTTCAGTCAGAGTTGAACCTGTAGATCACAGAGTTAAAGTTGAAGGACTAGCTTTCAACTCTGCTAGAATAAAAGGAGCAGTGTGCAACCGCTGTCATAGACGTAATAGCAGTGGTTGATAATATAGTAGTAGACTGCACACAACTTTTTGACCAGTCATTAAAGGTCCTGACGAGCTTTTAGGAGGACCCTAATGTACAGCAACTGGATACAGAAGCGCATGAGCTACAACAGCGGTATGATGAGGTCAAAGGCACAACGCGATTAGTCATGCTCACATAGAGATTGGCGAAGCTATTGGAGGCCAAACAACTGAAAGAACAAGTGGATGCATTACTACACAAGGAAATAGTACTGAAGGCATGACTGAAGCCCTGCCTAGATGAGGCTTACACGGTCACAACCTCTATTGAAGGAAACCTTGCAACTATACAAGAAACTCAACAAAAGCATCAAGACGATAGTTCAGGAGTGGTGACCAATCATATGGTTGAAGATGCAAAGCAGGCGACCACACAGTGTACTGCTGAGGTTTTGGTCATACAGGTCGAGCTGGGAGGTCTTCGTGACAAGAGCTCCACACCTGTAGAGTGGCTTGAGGGTGAGTAACGATGTTTGTACTGTGGGCCTATTGGGAACAGGATCCCCCAAGGATAGTTTTGGGGCTAAAAGCCCATGTTTTGAGTCAAGTTTTGTAATAAAGTGTAAATACTCCACATTTTGTGGTCACGAAGTGCGAAGGTTTTATGAGTCATAAAGGGTTTTCCGCCCTTATTTTTTAAGGTGTAAATTTAGCTATAAAGATCTACCCATGGTCCGCAGACCATGGGATTTTATAAAAAGAGTTAAGTAAGCTCTAAGTAGTCATAAGTTGTAGAAGACGTAAGAAGTTTTGAGCGATAAAGAGAGAAGTCTAAAGTTTCGGGTCTTAGTGTAAGTAGAGGCTCTACAGCTAAGTGTGCAGAGGCCTAGGGTGGAAGTCCATAGTTGAGTGCGTGGACACCTGCACCTGTGTGTGCAGGGCAGATAGAGTCTATAATCATTTGAATATATCAATAAAGAGAAGTATTCTACAAATTATGTTTCTTTATTTCCTATTAATGCATCTTGTCCTATTGTGTATGAATTTCATTTATAACGCTTCTGTGGTGTGTGAATGTCTGTAATTATGTTGGTTAATTGAACACAAGTAAGGATATATGTTTACGTGGCACTAACTATGATTGTTAGATAATATAAGTAGGACACTTAAGCCAATTTGGGAATCTGCATGATACGTTGCCCTAACAGTGTGAATGTACCTGAAACGTAGGTTAAGGTTGTGTGAAGGCCAATCATACCCCTTCACGAAGGTACTGAGGGACAGAATAAAGGGATAGACTAATAGAGCCCTAGAACTTGACGACGTACATGAGAGCATGAATAGAAGCAATAAACCAACATCATGACCATCTCAGGGTGCAGAAACTTAGCTCCAGCATCCCCCCATACTGCTTTGGGTGAGACTTCGATCTGCACTCTGTGGGCTGATGTTGAAAGGGCTAATAGTGTAGGGATTTGTTTAGCTAACCAACGTTGAACCTGGGTCAGGCCCCACCTAGCCAATAATAAACCACCTTTGTTAATTAATTTATAGTTAAACCCATGAAGAATAATTAAATAAATCAATATTTATTTGATTTTATTCTAGGAATAACTAATTAAACCAATGTTTTATAATTATTCCTTGTCATATTTGACCCAATCATGAAAAATAAATAGATAAATCATTATTCATCTTAATTTTCTCTAAAAATAATGAATTAATCACTAATTAATTATCATTCTTTGTTAAATTTGACTAAATCCCTTAGGAATAATTAAATAAATCCTTATTTGTTTATTATTCCTTAACTAATTCCTTGAGATAATAAATAAACCGTTTATTTATTTATTATTTGTAATTAAAAGTTTAAATACATTTTCCCTCCTAAAAAAATATAATAAAATATTCCAAGTGGTTATTCCAAGAATGGGATCAATAATATTTTATTATTGCTTATTATTCAAGGATAAATAAATATTTTGTTATAAATAGAAGGATTTTCCATTCATTGTTCACTTTTTATTATTTTCATTGTTGCACTCACTGTCATAACTTTGATTATTTTCATTCTCACACACCATATTTGTTTATGGGTTTATGCATTATTGAGGAGAGAGACTCTACAGAAGATGAAAATGTTTGAGGATAGCCAAGAACCCATCCCATAGAGAGGGGTTGGTAACATTTATTTATTCTCTTCATAGGTGTTATTATACAATTATTCTTTGCATATATGGTTTCCATTGGATGATTGGAGTTATTACTCTTTCTTTCGTTGTTTAACTATGATCGTAGCATAGATCAAAATTTTGGTAGGTTTTGTTTCTATCAATAGCTATAGATCTACAATGTTTAGTAGTGATTTATATTGTTGAGATTGTTTTTCACCCACAATCTTAAGTGGGTTCTTTTCCTACATCGTTGAGAAGAAAACACTACAATAAATTGGCGACTCCGCTGGGTTTTATACTTTACATCCAGAAACCTAGTTGACCTTTGGTTTTAGACTTAGGGTTTCTTATTTTCTCAATTCTCTTAATGTTTTGTAGTTTTTAACCCTAGATCTGATAAATTTATGACTTCCGCAAGCTTTCTGGTCATTTCTGCAGGTCACAGGAACCAACCATGACAAAGGTGACATTATTTTCTGAGATTTTCTGATTGGGATCCTCAGAACATAAATTGCAGTTTTCAGCCCAAAATGTGTGACCTAGGCTTCAGAATGCACCTTTCAGCCCAAAAAGTGTGATCCATATAGAGAAACAGGTTAGTATCTGTGATTTCTAGGATTTAGGGTTTTTCTCAGATTTGTTTCTAGGTTTTGTTGAGAGCTGTCTACTAGGTGTCTATTTGAAGATATGGAAGAAAAAGGAAGTACAATAAAAAAGATGTGGTATAGCGGAGTATACATACATAACAGACTTAGAGGGAGTTGAAAGTATGAAACTTCAATGTTCTAAACCCCATATGCAAGTTTCATGAAGAAAAGTCGTGTATATATGCGAGTTTGAAGCTGCACAGGCATGTGTGGTTTGAGAAAAATGTAGTGGGACTGACTCAAAAAAACTGATTCAGACAATTATCAATTATATTTTTTATCATGATGATAGATGACTATAATCTGTGGATGTTATTTAGAATTTCTTTTGATCCTCACAAGTTGTTGATAACTTGATGTATATCTGATTGATGATGATGCCTTGATACTTCTTACTAATATATGCAATGATCAAATCTAACAGTGAACAGATGGAACAGGTTTAGGGGGAGCATATGCTTTTAATAATGCATTGTTGGTGTTGGCTGCTATGGGCCTAACCTAGGTTTGGAAGATTTATTTAGCCAAACAAATCCTGCAACTATCGGCCCTTTCAGTAATAGCCAGCGGAGCGCGGATTGAGGTCTCACCCAAGGTAGTAGGGGAGGGTGTTGGAACCAAGTTTCTACACCCTAGGGATGTCTTGGTGTGGTCTGCGAGGTTTGCGCACTGGTTTATAGCTCTACATTATTCGCATCATTCTAGAGTGATTATATTTTTCTTATTACTGCGTTGTTCTATTTTTATGATTCAAAGCTGTTCAACATGATCTTTAAGCAAACATTTAACCAACATAATCGATTTGTGCACAAAATGAACCCAGATTCGCACAAACTTATCACACTCCAAAATGTGCACACTATTTTTAAACAAATTCAAACAACTATATAAATGTTTTGGATGACCTTCATGCCATGAAACTAGAATGTCAATTTCATCTTTATCACCCTGCAGACTTTCAGATGAGCATTGTGATGATACTCGTATTGATTGAAATGTCTGGCTGGTGAAACCATTATTGTTTTGATTTTGACTCTCATAGTCTGTTAATGGAGAAAAATTATGATTGCTTTCATCATTCAACCTATCAGTTATTGGATCATAAAGAACTTGGAAGGATTGTTGCAACTTATTACATATAGGATCAAATGGAACTTCATATATTTCTACAAGCTGCTCCTCCTTTTCTTTAAAAATTTTATACCACATTTCCTTTAAAAATTGAAATGATTCAAAATAAAGAGGCAGGGAATCATCTTGGATCATTTGATCATATGTTCCAGCTTCCAAGTCATCTTCTACAACCTGACATTCAATGGCATTTTGGGGCTGCAAATCTAGATATGAGAAGTCTTGAACAAATATTTTATTGTCGTCTAGATAATTAATATCAAGACTTGTTGACGTTTTATTTCTAATTGCATGATAGTTATCTCTGATAAACTGAAATGAATCAAAACAAAATGGTAAAGTTCCTTCACTGATTTCAAAATTTTCTACACTTTCCTCCTCATTCTCATAGCTGAAATGAACAAGTTGATCACTATTTTGAAGTTGTTGAACCTGAACTTCCTTATTCCTCAAATTAGCTTCTGATTCCTTTGCAAGGTTAATTTGGATTTGAGAAACATAATCATCATCATATTGATCATATTTGGGCGAATCATCAAAAGAAGTAATGTCATCAAATATACACATTAGATCAGGGAATTGCTCCTCCACATATTGCTCTATGAATCTATCTTCTAGTCTATGGTAGATTGAGTTGGTAGGAATTTGTTCATGAATATCAACCTTTTCTTTTTGTGAAACAAATATGTCATGGTTATTTTGAACAAAACATTCAACTTTCATTGTGATTTGATGCATCATTTCCTCTATTTTCTTTATCGAAATCAAGTTTTTCCTCTTTTTCTGATTTCAATTTTTCTTTTCTAATTTTTTGATTAACTTCTACATCTACTACCATGTTTTGCATATGTTCCATCGTTGAGGGGTTTCTTTCTCTTAGATTAAATTATATCTCTGAATCAAATGCACTTGGGTAATGCAAAACAGTTGAATCAGGAGGAGGTCTTATATTTAATGGTATTGAATAATAGGCTTGATTAAATCTATCTGAAAATCGTTGTATTGTTTCATCTGGATGTCTTTTTAACTGATTATATTCTTCTATGATTATGAGAAAATTGACTTTGATTATCCATCTATCAAGGAAAAGTTTGAGAAACTGCTCAAGATTTGAGATGCTTGCCTCAAGCAAGGTTTTGAACCAACTCTTGACTTTGTCTTGCAAAGAAAGAACAAAAAGCCTAATACTGACATCCTCTTCATCTACTTCAAATAAGTTAAGATAATCTTCAAAATCTTGAATATGTTTTTGGGCAGTGATACCATTCTCTCCATCAAACCTAGGGAGATACTTGGAATAATCATTAGGGAAAGCATGGAGTGTAGCAGGTAACATGAGGGGCTTATATCTATCAGGAACCTTATGAGGTACTAGAATATGTACAGGGATTGTATGATTAGTCTTAATTTTTTGATTCTCCTTAATTGAGAAATGATATTCATAGGAATTAGAATATTCTTGTTCAAATGTGTCAGGAGACTTTATATCTACATTTTTCAAAGGGAAATAATAAAAATTTAATCTAAAATCATCTCTAAAATACAATATACATTGAAAAACTTTATCAATGAGAAAGAACATAATGTCTTGGATAAAAGTCCAAGTTAAAAGCCTGATGTTTTCCCACAATTCTTTCAGGTTCATTCTCCAGTGGAGTCTTGATTGTGAAATTGATTTGGACTCGCTAGGTGGATGATTTTAACCTTTGTGTGTTTGATCACTGTCCACCATCATAGATCAGATCTAAACCTGTAAAACAATACTGAAGAAAAAGTTAGTTCTCAATGAACCAAATTTTGAGTATTTTATGATTATTTTTCTTTTTTATGAATTTTCAAAAATTCTATGATTTCTTTAAGAGGCTTTAGATATGAGATTTAAACTTTCTTCAAGACTTATTTGACATGAGGAACTAGTCGAATGTTTGGAAATTAGATGTTCAGTTCATAAACTAAACCGGAGATAAACTAAAGCAACATTCATCTAATATGCAATTGCAAAGCAAGAGTAGTTCAAAGGCTACCTGGCTAACTTCAGGATCCATCTGTAGTTTATAAAGCAAACAATAATAATAAACAAAAAAACTTTTCGTCCCCAGTGGAGTCGCCACTATGTTATCACTCAGGTTTTCTTAGAATTTGTAAGAAGGGGAAAGGAGGCCGAGGTAACCACAAACCAATCTTTGAGATACAGATTCTAGCCAATCTGCATCCAGAGAGGGCTCTCTCTTTAAGTTTTAGCTTTGTTTTTTAAAGATATTAGGCTAGTTGTGAAGTTTAGGAGTTTGTTTGAGTTTGAGTGGTGAGATTCAATACCAAAGCAATAAGACTTAGTAGTTTAGACCATTGGGCTAATGGAGTCAAGTAATATGGCTTAACTGGACTTGGTTTCTTAACAAATGATGGTTTCATAGGGCAAGATGGTCAAACATGGAACAGACAAAGACTTGGAATAAATGGAATGATTTCAAATTGGGTGAAGGGAAATTAAGAATCCTTCAACCAATTTGAAGAGGGAATGTGGATGATTACTAATAAAGAGCAGTGAAGTATTCTTTAATACATAATCAAAGTGGCAGAACTAGAAAACAGGAGCAATTAAGATTTCACTGTTTATTCTAATTTAGAAGAAAACATAGAAAATGATAACTTTTGAAGACATAGTGCAATAAAGCATATTCTGAATTAATATTTTTTGTTTATCATTCAGATGTGAAACAAAGATGATATAATAAACAAGGAAAACTTTAAAACATAAGGTATAGATGACTTATTGATCGAATTTTTTATTGAAGAAATCTGTGAAAAGTCCCTTGCATTAATTCTTTTTCCAGCAAGCCATACAAAAATTTGATCCAATCAGCACTTTATTCCAAAAAATGAGTATTATAGCAATGTATATGAATCCACACCAAATACTTCAAATGGAGAAGTATTTATACTAATTGTAAACTAAAATATCTTGAAAAAATATCAAGATTAGTTTCACAAATGTCGCTAACTGTTTACATTAATAGAACTTAAATAAAGGACATTCAAAACTAACGAATCTATTTGGAACTATTTCTATGGATTTATGATGACAAACAAGAGAAAGTCGAATTTGATAGCAACTCTTAGTTGATGATGAGGCATCCCAATTACTAACTGCATCCCTCTTTTGTGCATTCTGCCCCAGAAATTCTGCAAACTTAGGGTCCAATGATATGCTTGTATATCTCAATCCGTGATAGATATGTAAACAATGGAAGAGGCTATTGTCGATAAGAATTTTTTAGAGATAAACCTCTCTCAATTTCCAAAACTTCAGCTCCAGCTATTCACAATATTATCTGCAAAAAGATGTCAAAACGGGACTTTGCACAAACTGAACAATAGGCTATGAAGACATGCATTTATCTTCCCTTCGGTAATACCTGTGTAAAATGTGAGATAGGTTTTTGTAGCTTGGCAAGTTAGGAGCAAAAAACTCTTCCATTTTCTCGAAATACTTCTTGGAGTGGCCACAATAGTTTCTACCAAACTATGACTTAAACAGGAAATTTCTGAAGAATGTACCATTTTTGCTCTAATTTCATCTTGTAACCTTAAACTTCTTTTGATTGTTTTTCACTTTTACTTTGGATGAAATTCATTGTAGCTTTTGAAAGTGTTTTCATCTTTGTTTAACCCTCAATGTCTTCATGTTTACTTTTATTGTTTACTTTTTACTTTTTACTTTTACCACTTTGTTTTTTCATCTGTCT
Organism: Pinus taeda; assembly: GCA_000404065.3. Classification (NCBI taxonomy): domain Eukaryota; kingdom Viridiplantae; phylum Streptophyta; class Pinopsida; order Pinales; family Pinaceae; genus Pinus; species Pinus taeda. Next base: position 65,762 of record APFE030048062.1, read on the forward strand.
TCACTTTGACATGAATTTGTATACTCTATTTTGTAATTGTATTCCCTACTGTTTATCTTCATGTTAGCTGATTTACTTGACTTGGTCTTCAATCTGATACTCTTTAACCCTAATACACTTTGACTATTCTTTACTGTGTCCTTTTACCTTCAATGTGTAGTTTAGGTTTTTATTGTCTATTTCACTAGTAAATCGTTTAATTCCCTATTTCCCTTGCTTGTTTTTCAACTGTATGTTTTATTTCCCATCTCTGTTTGAATAGATTTGATAACAATCTTAGAGTAAATAGGTCTTATGACTAGTATTAAGACTGTTTATCCAAGGATGCGGTCTTCTGATCACCTGTAAAACAAAACAAATTGTTAAGAAAGCATTGGTTTGCAGGGGGGTCGAAAAGTTTTCATTTGAGCTTGAGAGGTCTGTGGAGTGAGTCCAGAATGATTTTTGGGAGGTAAACCATGATCAAATTGGTTAACAGGGGTTTCAAGTGGGGCAGCATACTATAGTGAAAATGACATTTGTTCGCTTTATTTCACAAAACTGAGGTTGGCAGGGTTTTTTGGTTTTAACGGGCGTATGACGTAAGCAGGATTTGACATTTTGTCACTATGTGGAGGGTGGTAAGTGGTTTTCTCGCACCACTTTTGGGGTTGGGCAGTTTTGGATTGAGGGTGAGTAAGCATACAGGATGGGTGATGCATGCCAGAGGTACAGACGGAAAACGGCCTGGCGATTGCAAGTTAAAGCGCAGTGGTAATGGGGGTCGCGATATCACCGTCAACCTTTGGATGGTGAAGGGATGATCAGATGGCAGATAGGCAGGGAATATGGCGGGGAGTTATGCAGCAGGCCCGGCATAATAAACAAAGTTTTAATCATGTCGGGGCATTTTGATTGGTTGAGGTAATGGTTATTAATTAATCGATGATCAGGGGCTCATGTCCCAAGTGTCGTAAAATGCTCAAAATTGAAAGTGCTTAGAATTGGCTCAAACTAGAATGACTGGATAGAGCTCGTCCTCCTAATTTCGGTGCTGCAAACGGTTCGAAAAACGGTCGCTGTATGTGAAAGTTACGCCAAAAACAAATTGCCCAATAACCCTTATATTTTGAATTTTCAAAAAAAAATTAAAAAAAGGAATATTCCATGGAATATTCCTTTGGGCGGGCCAATCAGAAGCTGCCACGTGGCAAGCCCGGAGGCCACCACGTGGCTCAGGTGATGTCAGCACAATGGGGGCGCATATATACAATTTTGGTGGGGTTGTGGATTGAACCCCCGACCTGTCTTCCACCAAGTCAACGGTTTACCAATGCACCACAATAGTGGATGTTGAAAGTTAATGGGGATATGTTACATTTAAAGTTCAAAAATGTTGGCGGGCGAGAATAAAAGGGGCTAGCCCCGTCTCGATACGACCTCCGGCCAGGAACCAAGGGCCTTATCCCTAAACCCTCAGAGCTAACCAATAGTCACGGTTATGAACAATAATTAAATGCAGTTAGGTTGGCGGGATTCTTGGTGGACCGCCAAATTTGGGCGGTCCCGCCATAATTGGTGGGGCTAATTGGCCCCAACTATAGTTAGCTGGAGTTCTTTTAGGCTAAACTGGAGGGAATCATTAATGGGCCATAACTTTGGCTAGGAAAGGCGGTTTTGGACGAATTGTTTTTTGATTTTGGACATGCTGAAGCCATTGGCATAGGTCTTACAACATTTAGAGGTCATTTTCATAGGTTTTGGAGTCGTGGAAGTTCTAGGAGCCACCAGGGCCTAGTATTGTGAGAACTATATCAGGTTGCAGGTATCCATTGGAGGTGAACCAGCAGTCAATCCTGAAGGATTCATGTATTCTGAATCTGTTTTTACAGTCTATTTCACCTGTAGAGACTTATATTCAGCTGTAAATTCATTTTGAGCATTTAATTAAAATGAGGACATGCCCATTTGGGAGCCTTGGACCTAGCAGACGTAGCCCAGGAGGGGTGAACTGCTTCATCAACTTCTTTTGCACCCGTGGTTGATTTATTTTGCAGAACAAATTCATTTTAATGTGTTAAATAGTAAAATGAAATAATTCTTCTATGCTTAAATGGATCACGAACAGCTGAAAATTTCATTTGTTTCTTTACTGCAAGACATGGGCATCTTTTAAACATGTTTACTACTGAATTAAATACCTTGCAAACCTTTTTCAAGTAGTTTCAAATTCAGATCAAGTTGGTATCAGAGCTATGTTGTTGTTTCTTTGTATCAAAAGCAGTCAAATAAGCTATAGACAGAGCCTGAAACGAGCCAGGAAACCTTCGAAATGCTCTTGTTATAAAATTGCAAAGTAGATAAATGCTCTTTCAGTCAATCTCCTGGTTTAGTTGTCTTTTGATTGTTTTTGTGCAAAGATCTTCTAACTGTCTTGCAAGTATTGAATGCTTACCAGGTTGAAACTTAAAAGAGGGGAAGGACAGTTGACTAGAGAACGGGAGAATCCTCAGTCAAGGAAGGCCAGAGCGCCATCACCTTCGCCTTCAATTTCACCCTCAAGAGTCTCAGCAGAAGCTTCAAGAATTTTTGAACAGGAAGGAGAAATTCCCGCAGACACGGATCCAAGAGAAGAAGAAAGAGTCTTCCGAAAGTCTTTCTTGGACCTCACTGAAATGGTGAGGATATTGTACCAAGAAAGAAATGAGAAATTGGCTGGAGAAGGGTCCAAACATCCCCAGGAAGGAGAGGGCTCTTCAAGAGGTAAGAAGGATGATGATCATTCCAAGAAAGGACATGGAGGTAATGGTGATCCACCACCCCCATCGTCACCTCCTTCCTCTTCATCCTCATCTTCTTCTTCTGTGCATAAACATAGATCCTCTGGAAAAATTCCTTTTTTTAAGCTTGATGTAAAATTTGAATTACCTATGTTTAATGGTGAAGTGAATGTAGAAAAGCTTGACAACTGGATTAGGCAGTTGGAAGTTTATTTGAGGATCCAAAATATGCATGATGATGCCACAAAGATTCAGTTGGCTTCTTTGAGAATGGATGGAGCAGCATTGGTCTGGTGGGAGGCCAAGACCAAAGAGGAGATCAATAAATTTGGTAAGGTTACCTTAACATGGACTAACTTTCTGTTAGCCATTAAAAAACAATTTTATCCTCTTGCTCACATGCAGAAAGCCATTATGAACTGGCAAAATTTCAGACAACTTAAGGGTCAAAATGTCCAAGAATACACCCAAGAATTCAGGAGAAGAGCTCTCTTGTTAGGGGTAGATTTACAGACCCAAGAAACCTTGCTGAAGTATATTGGTGGCTTGCATAGCTACCTTAGACACACCATCTTGATGTTTAACCCTACTATCTTGGATGAGGTTTGTGTCCAAGCTACCCATTTAGAGGCAAGGGGAAAAAACACATTTGAAGAGGGTAGAAACAATCCCACCAAGGGGAAAAACAAAGAGAAAACCTCCAAGGGAAGGGGCAAAAAGAATGCATCTGTCAAACAGGAGAGTGAGAAAGTGATCTGTAAACAATGTTCTAAACCAGGCCATGAGGAGAAAAACTATTGGAAATTACATCCTGATAAAAGACCTCAATTTAACAAATCCAAAGGGAAACATAAAACTGCTGCTACTACATCTACTCCACAAGATTTAGGGGATGATTCAGGTGATGAAACCAAAATTACAGCCATGGGTTTGAAAAACTTGAAGGGAAAAGAAATGGAAATTCAAGCCAGCACTAGTACCTCAAACTGTCATGTACAAGCTCCTAATGAGGAAGAAATAATTGAACTGTTTCATGTGAGGGTGATTTCAAAACATACTAAGATTGGCACACTTTTTGATAGTGGGTCACAAGCAAACCTTATATCAGAAGACTTAGTCAAGCAGCTTAAACTTGAGACAGTTCCGCATCCGAAGCCATATCCACTTGGATGGATTTGCAAGAATCCAAATTTACAAGTTTCAAGAAAGTGCACATTGCGCTTTGCAATTACTACACATTTTATTGACACAGTTGAACTTGATGTGGTACCTTTTGATATAGCAGGAATTGTTTTGGGAAGTCATTACTTGTTTGATAGGAAAGCTATCTTCCATCGCCATGAAAACAAATATCATCTTTTCAAAGATGGTCAATTCAAGTAAGAATTTTGTTCTTCTTATGATTAAGCCCAAGGTTGATGTGAATCATGAGTCATTTGACAATTGTGATCCAAAACTTAAATCAGATCTGTATGATGTAGTTGATGCATATCATGAGATGTTTCAGGAGCCAATAGGTTTGCCTCCTAAGAGGGAGATTCAGCATGAAATCCATTTGCATCCAGATTGTCCTCTTCCAAACATAGG
>APFE030048067.1:21876-52672 GCA_000404065.3 Pinus taeda
ATAAATATTAATCCTAAACCAATTAAACTTAATTAAGAAAAGATGAAGATGAATTAAAATAAGAAAATAAATTTAAATTTAGAGAAATGTAGAGAAGCTCCATGTGGCATCAACCAGCATAAGAATATCCCTCTAAGAGATAACCTGAGTTAATGCAGGAAGTAGATTGGGGATAAAATCTTAACTCATTAATTGACTCCTAGTAATAAACACAATTTAAGGAACAAAAGGGGGGAATAAAGAGACAACTAGGAGAATAAATAGGAACCTTGTGAGGTGAGGAAAATATTAATTTTAAATAAAAAAGTAAGTAAATAATTATGGGTGACCCTTGCTGAGAGAATGACACATGGGTAGATGAATAATCAAGCTATTAAAAAGAAAAAAATATTATAATTATGCATGACATGCCAAGTGTCATCTATGAGAAATCTTATAAAAGAAGGGACAGGCCATGGTAGAAGGGACTTTTGGGAACCCTATTGTTGGATGGATGATATTTTGTGAAGGCAGTCACTACGAAGCTATAGTGAGTTTGGTGAGGTAGAGGGTTTTAGAGAGGGTACTCTTGAGCTACGGTTGCTCTCCTCTGCCAGCTAGACTCTTCCTCCACTGTACAACCCCATTGCAGCTCGGGGGTCCGCGGGGAAGAAGAGTACCCAAGGAGTAGGTTGGGAGGTTAACCGGTGGTTCTCATTCAGATCAAGTGCGGCATCATATACTCGCAGACAGACCAGCAACAAGGAATTACCCACGACAACCGATCAAGCGAAATCGCGCCTCTCCGGTGTACGGTACATGTGTATTTCGTTATTACTTGATCTTAGATTTAAAGCATATAATGTGGTGTTATTTCCTAAATGAACATCAGTGATGTATGTGTTGATTAAATTGAATTCTTATTGTGTTTGCTTTCCGGTTGTAATTTCTGTGTAAAAAAAAAAAAATATATTGTTGGACATTTCACTGTTTTAGTTGGGTCGTTTCAGATCATTTGATCATATGTTCCAGCTTCCAAGTCTTCTTCTGCAACCTGACCTTCAATGGCATTTCGGGGCTGCAAATCTAGATATGAGAAGTCTTAGATAAAGATTTTATTGCCCTCTAGATAGTTAATATCAAGGCTTGTTGACATTTGATTTCTAATTGCATGATAGTTATCTTTGATAAACTGAAACGAAGCAAAGCAAAATGGTAAAGTTCCTTCACTGATTTCAAAATTTTCTGCACTTTCCTCCTCATTCTCATAGCTGAAATGAACAAGTTGATCACTATTTTCAAGCTATTGAACCTGAACTTCCTTATTCCTCAAATTAGCTTTTGATTCCTCCGCAAGGTTAATTTGGATTTGAGAAACATAATCATTATTATAGTGATCAAGCTTAGGCACATCATCATAAGAATTAATGTCACCAAATGTACATATTAGATCAGCGGATTTCCTTTTCGCATATGGTTTTATAACTCTATCTTCATATTTATGGTAGTTGGAATTAACAGGAATTTGTTCATGGTTGTCAACCTCTTCTTTTTGTGAAACAAATGTGTCATGGTTATTTTGAACAAAAAAATCAACTTTCATTGTGATCTTATGAATCATTTCCTCTGTTTTCTTTATCAAAATGTCTAGTTTTTCCTATTTTTCTACTTTCAACTTTTCTCTTCTAATTTGCAGATTAACTTCTACATCTACTGCCATGTTTTGCATTTGTTCCATTGTTAAGGGGTTTCTTTCTCTTAGATGAAATTCAATCTCTGAATCAAATGCTCTTGAGTAATGCAAAAGAGTTGAACTAGGGGGAGGTCTTATATTTAATGGTATTGAATAATAGGCTTGATTAAATCTGTCTGAAAATTGTTGTATTGTTTCATCCGGATGTCATTTTAACTGATTGTATTCTTCTATGATTACAAGAAGATTGACTTTAATTATCCATCTATCAAATAAGATTTTGAGAAACTGCTCGAGATTTGAGATGCTTGCCTCAAGCAGGGTTTTGAACCAACTCTTGACTTTGTCTTGCAAAGAAAGAGCAAAAAGCCTAATACTAACATCGTCTTCATATACTTCAAATAAGTTAAGATAATCTTCAAAAGATTGAATATGTTTTTTGGCAATGATACCATTCTCTCCATCAAACCTAGGGAGGTGCTTAGGATAATCGTTAGGGAAAGCATGGAGTGTAGGAGGTAATATCTATCAGGAACTTTATAAGGTACTGGAATATGTACAAGGATTCTACGATTAATCTTAATTTTTTGATTCTCCTCAATTGGAAAATGATCTTCATAATAATTAGAAGAATGTTGCTCAAATGTGTAAGGAGATTTTATATTTACATTTTCCAAAGGAAAATAATAAAAATTTAATCTAAAATCATCTCTAAAATACAATATACATTGAAAAAAATTATCAATGAGAAAGAACATAATGTCTTGGATAACAATCCAAGTTAAAATCCTGATCTTTTCACATAGTTCTTTCAGGTTCATTTCTCCAGTGGAGTCTTGATTGTGAAATTGATTTGGAGTCACCAGGTGGATGATTTTAACCTTTGTGTGTCTAATCATTGTCCACCATCATAAAACAATTCCGAAGAAAATGTTAGTTCTCCCCAGTGGAGTCGCCACTATGTTATCACTCAACATTTTCTCAAGGTTAAAGAAATAAATTTCTGAGGCAATCACAAACCAATCTTTTAGACTCGGGTTCTAGCCAACCTAAGTCTAGAAAGGGCTCTCTCTTTATGATTTAGCTTTGTTTTAGGGGATATTAGGCTAGTTATGAAGGCTTGGGGGTTTTGATTTTGTTTGGTGGTGGAATTCAGGAGCAGATGGGTAGAACAAAGTATTTCAGGCCATTGGGATATGGAGTCAACTGAAGATGGCTTAACTGGATCAGGTTGATTCAACAAAGGAGAGCTTCACAGGGCAAGATAGCTAAACAAGATACAAATGATAGTTTAAAGGGTGAAATGGTCTTGAAAAGAAGGAAGGGAAATTAAGAATCCTTCAACAAAATTCAAAATTAAGAAAAGTGGGTGATCATTAACAAAAAGTAATTAAGAATTCTTTGTTAAATGGCCACAATGATAAACTAAAAGCCAGGGAGCAATTAAGAATTCCCTACCTATGATAGCTTGGAAGAAAACATTAAGAATATAAATGATTTTAAAGACAGAATGCAGTAAAGCTCTTTCTAAAATATACTTTTTTGTTTATCATTCAGATATGGAACACATATGAATATTTAAACAAGAAAACTATAAAAACATAAGATATAGAATACTTATTTGTTTCTCGTTTGACACAGGAATCCTGTAAAAGTCTTTTGTTTTATTACTTTGTCCAGCCAACCATATAATAGTTGTTCAATAACATTTCTATTCCAAAATAAAGAGTCTACAGAAATGTCTAAGAATCCACCCCAAAAATACTTCAAATGAAGAAGTATTTATACTAATTGTAAACTCAAATATCTTGAAAAAATATCAAGATTAGTTTCATAAATATCTCCAACTGTTTACAATAATAAAACTTAAATAAAGGAAATTCAAAACTAATGAATCTATTCGGCACTATTTATATGGATTTATGGTGACAAATAAGAGAAAGTCGAATTTGATAGCAACTCTTATTTGATGATGAGGCATCCCAGTCACTAACTGCATCATTCCTTTGTGCATTCTGCCCTAGAAATTCTACAAACTTAGGGTCCAATGATATGCTCGTATATTTCAATCCGAGATAGATATGTAAAACGTGAAAGCGGTTATTGTAGATAAGAATGTTTTTGAGATAAACCTCTCTTAGTTTCCCAAAATTCAGCTCCATTTGTTCACAATATTCTCTACAAAAAGATGTCAAAAACAGGACTTTGCACTAACTGAAAAATAGGTTGTGAAGACATACACCAGTCTCCCTTTTGGTAATACCTGTGTAAAAAGTGAAAGAGGTTTTTGTAGATTAGCATGTTAGGAACAAAAACCTCCTCTAGTTTTTCAAAATACATCTTGGATTGGTCACAATAGTTTCTGCAAAACTATGATTTAAACAGTAAATTTCTGAAGAATGTACTATTTTTGCTCTGATTCCATCTTTTAACCTTAAATTCCTTTCCATTGATTTTCACTTTTACTTTGGATAAACTTAATTGTAGCTGGTGAAAGTGCTTTCATCTTTGTTTAACACTTAATGTCTTCATGTTTACTTTACTGTTTATTGTTTACTTTTTACTTTTACTGCTCTGTTTTTCATCTATCTTCACTTTGACATAAATTTGTATGCTCTCTTTTGTAATTGTCTTCCTTGTTTATCTTCATGCTAGATGATTTACTTGACATGGTCCTCAATCTGATATTCTATAACCCTGATACACTTCAACTGTTCTTTACTATGTCGTTTTACCTTCCATCTCTATTTGAATAGATTGATAACAATCTCGGAGTAGATAGGTCTTATGACTAGTATTAAGATTGTTTATCCAACGCAGTGGTCTTTTGATTACCTATTATGGAGCAACTGGTAATGGTGTACTGGTTGACTTGGAAGCACACCATGGACTGGAGCGGCGTCGGGCAGCAACTTTCAGGGTGGTTGATGGTTTTAGGTATGAGTTGGTCATTTTCTACGTACTGGTTGCATGCATGAGTTTTTCAAAATAAAAACGAAAAATTGATTAACTTTGTTTTGATGCAAAGTCAAAGTTTTTGGCGGGTTTCGTGACACGGACGGGTTACATCAGCGGGAGGCGGTAAGCGGGTTTCATCACACCGCTTATGGAGGGTAAGTGGTATTTAGGGGGAGCCGCGCGATTCCGTACATTGCTCGACACGTAGTATCGGCACTGTTCACATCGTGCGCTAAAAGTCGACCAAAAGGCTCGCGCAATATGAGGGAGGGCCGTCGGATCAAAAAGGTCCGATCGGACGGTAATCGGAGCAATGACATGGCTGATGTATAATAGGGGCGGGTCCGATATTAATTAAAAGACTTAATCATATCGGGGGCAATTTGATTGGTCACTAAATTATTAATTAGTCCGGATGACTTAATTAATTCTCATTATCATGGCGGGGAGGTCGGGTTCTTAATTAACTACAGATTAGCTAATTAATCTTGTTTATTATTTGATTTACGGTTATATTTAACCATCGGGATGGGATATGTAATTTTTTGGATTTTTAATAATAATACGAGGAAGGGGTAATTCATTTTAGGGAGTTCAATAATAATACAATTTAAAAATTAATATGACTTATGGAATGTGAAATGCGCTAAGTTAAATGTTTCTGAAAATGTATTCATCATACAACATTTATAACTTAGGTTAATTGAATATGAAGGTTTAGGGATAAAATGTTTTAATTTTCCCAAGTAAAATAAGATTTTCCTTAGGAAAAGTTTTATTAAGGGAATGAATGATTTTATGGATGACTAAATGTTGATGAAGGGGATTTAAGTATTTTAGGTATTTCAAATTATTGGGCCGAAGGTCTGGTCCCTCCAAAAGTCAGAGAAATGCTCTGAGCCCCTCTAACTTGTTTATAGGTACCTTTAGCACTTAGGGGAAATTAGTGAATTTTTAGGGGAAAATGGAGTAGGGAAGTTAATTATTTTGACTTTGTTTGCTTGATTTTCCTTCCAATGTGAGCTTTTAACTTAACCATTCACCACACATTTATTCTGCAACCATCATCTACTTACCCTACCTACTTTATCCTAGCATTTTCACTTCTTTATTAGGGTGCAGTTAGACTAGCAAACCCTTATCAAACTTTCTTTTCTTTTACATATGAATTTCTATCTAAGTCTACACTTATTACATCCAAGGGCTCAGATTAAACTATTGAGCTCATTTTATTCACTCTACCTATCTACTTGTCTGCCAAGATTAAACTGTTTGGTCAAATCTTTATTCTCTATATCTAAAACATGAAATTGAAAACATGGAATAACCAAGATTAAGCTATTTGGTTACCATGGATTGTGGCTTAAGTAACAAGTTTGACACAATCTTTATTATGCATAAAGTAAATAGTAGTGGCATTTAAACTAGCACACTTTCATGGTCTTTTCTTTTTGTTGGGGTTCATTTTCTTTCCTTTTTTGACATTTTCTTTATTCTTTTTGCCCTTTTATTCTTTCTCTAGGACATACCCTCTTTACATTTTTTAATTTTTTGATTCTTACAAATATGGAAAACATTTGCAGAAAGCAAAGGTATGTACATATTTCAGAGCTAAACCAAGTCAATCATGATATATGACACCTACTAGTATAAGAACCTAACACGTTGCACCGCCGACCCTTCCATTCAAACGGCCTCTATTTTATGACAAACAACCCCGATTTAAGAGGGATTTTTCCTAACAAAGGCACTATAGAGTCCGATTATTGGGAAAAGCAAGGGGGGATAGGATTTTCAGCACGTTATTTGAGGCAGGAGAGTTTTCAGGTGGCCGATAGTGCATTTTGTCTGTTTTGGACAAATTTAGATGTTTTCAACTCCTCTCAATGCCATGGACGCATTGGTGCTGCCCACTTCTCCATATGAATTCTTTTGTTCTCAGCCATCTTTCATAATGGAGGTGTAAACATTTTTTGATGTATCAGATGATTGCATTCTCTTCTTTTTAGGTCATTTAATATAAAGGCCTCCCCATTGATCGAGCAAGGCCCAAAGAAGTAGTCCGAGTTGGACGAACTCTATTATCAAGTCTTTGTGTCTTCCTTCATGCTTTTATGTGTTTCTTCTTCTTTTCTTATGTGTACATTATAATTTTGTGTTAAGCTGCAATTTTTACATTTAATTCTTTTCATACATCTATAAGCAAAAGTATCTTGGATCACTGGACTGAAGAAGAACTTGGTATCGATCGCGATGTTGGAGGACAAAGGCTATGATGTTGTCTTCAGTAAAGGAAAGGCGTTCCTAAGACACATAGCCACGGGTCAGACCAAGAGGATAGGGATTCAGGTGAAGAATCTCTATAAACTAGAGGTAGATAATTATGCAACATTGAGTATGAAAGCAGAATTGCTGCAAAGCCAAGACATTGGCAAGTTGTGGCACAGGCGGTTGGGCCATTTGCATCATGAGGCTTTGAAGATAATGCAGCAGATATTTACAGGATTTCCCAAAGGTAAAATTGAGCAAGTTGACACATGCAAAGGTTGTACCTTGGGAAAGTACACCAAGTCTTCCTTTCATGATCGAGATAGTCGAGCAGAGGCTATCTTAGAGTGAGTTCATACTAATTTGTGTGGACCATTCTCGACGGCATCCACAGCAAAGCAAAGGTATTATGTGATTTTCATTGATGATTGTTCTCATAAATGTTGGATTTATTTCATGTAGAAGAAAGACCAAACTTTCACAAAGTTTTGTGAGTTCAAAGCTTTGGTCAAGAAAGAGTCAGGGAAGAAAATCAAGGCCTTGAGAAGCGACAATGATGGAGAATATGTCTCTCAAGAGTTTAAGGACTTTTGTGCAGTGGAAGGGATTAAACGAGAGTTGACGGCACCTCATAACCCACAGTAGAATGAGGTGGCTGTGAGGAAGAACAAAACTATTGTAGGAGTAGCACGGGAAATGTTGCATGACCAAGGCCTACCACATCACTTGTGGGTTGAGGCATGCAACACAGCAGTCTATTTGCATAATAGAAACCCGCATCACATACTTGGGATGAAGACACCAGAGGAAGCTTTCTATGGTAAGAGACCAGATGTGGGTCACTTCAAGATCTTTGGCTCATATGTATATTGTCATGTGACAAAAAATGCATGGAAGAAGCTTGAGCCGACAGCAGAGTTGGGGATATTTGTGGGGTACATTGATACATCTCACAACTATCGGGTGTACTTGCCTACCAGTCGGAGGACAGTGGTTCGTAGAGATCTCGAGTTTGATGAGTAGAAGGCCATGCGAGTTTCCCTTGAGAGGGAGCTCCAACTACAGGATGTGGAGGAACTGTTGATTCCTAAGGAGGAGAAGCCTCAGACTGATGTGAAGTAGCCGCATGCAAAGGTTCCATGAGTGGAGTCATCCACTCAAGCAATGTCTTCCAGAGATGGACGGAAGAGCTCAAGAGAAGATGACAGATTGTTGGAGGATGCGAGAGAGAATGTGGGAGTACCATCTTCTCAGCACAGAGAGAGGAGGTCACCTGAGAGGTACACTGGATACATGGCCCTTGCTTGCGAATGTGTTGAGACCAAGCCATCTTCCTTTGAGGAAGCAGTGCAGCAGTCGATTTGGGTTGATGTTATGGTGGAGGAGTATGACTCCATAGTTCGTAACAGTGTTTGAGACGTGGTTCCGAGACCAGAAAACAAGTCAGTTGTGAGTTCCCGTTGGCTTTACAAGGTAAAGCAAGCTGCTGATGGTAATGTGGAGAAGCATAAGGTAAGATTTGTTGCCTGTGGTTTTTCACAGGTCGAGAGGATCATGTTGCTGCAGTACATTTTGAGAGAGGAGCAAGATGATGACATTTTGACAAAGGCATTGTCAAAGTGTAAATTTGAATTCCATAGAGACAGGATCGGGGTGGCAGATAATCCCTTTCTTGTTGAAAGGGAGTGTTGAAATATGGCAACAATAATATTCCAATTTAACTTGTCCTTGAATTAAATTGTGAATTAAAATCTAATTTAGTCAGAACAGCTACTTGGAAATAATTAATTAATTTATTTTAAATTAATTAGTTGGAGAAATTCAAATTAGAAGTCTTTTTGAATTCATGCAAGAGTTATCCCTTAAATTAAGGAGATAAGATTGAGTTATATTTGAGTTGCAATTAGTTAACTCAGTTTACTGAGTTAAGTTTAGTTAAATTAGTTCCAAACTGTTTGAGGAACTAATAGTGAGTTAACAGTCATTTGATGCATTAATGCACTCAACTAGTGCTACTCCAGTTAACTGAATATTCCCTCATCAGAAACTCATGCATGTATATTCTAAGAAATACCCCATTGAGATTAATATTCAAGGACAGTGTACTATCAGTTGCATGTGTTTTCTCATGGAGAAAACTCACACATGCAGTCAATGATACATCCTTGAGGATTGCACTGTTTTGAAGGCTTGGTTTTCCACTTGGTAATAGGCTAATCATCCACAAGGAACAACGCAAGGAAATAGGAGCTTGGAGGGCAAAGAACAAGGCTAGAGAGAAGCCAAGATTTCCTGTGAGCATCTGTGAGGATTGTACTGAGAGTTGGCTAGCTGTGAGAGCTAAGGCTTTGTATTATTTCTATGTATTTCCACCATGTATGATAATACAATAGTGTGGGGTTTTTATCTGAGACTTTCCCCAAAGTATTTTCATGTGTATTGTGCCATTGATTCTTCTTCTTCTTGTTATAATGTTCAGCTCGATCTTTAAGCTTCTGCAAATTGATAGTAGAAGTAGGTTATAGTATTATGCTTTGATTTATATTGCATTATCGGGTTAACCTATCATAGATTTTCTACATTTGGCCTCTCTAGTTTCTCATGGTACACATGATATTTGTCTCGAAAACAACTCTCACAGGTGTGAATCTTGATTTTCTTCTCTTCTTCTGCATTGAATGAATAATTTGATTCCCGTGGGTTTTAGGTTAGATTTAGTCTAGTTTTTCTATGGTCGTTAATGTTCTTTATTTTCACCAAGGAATCTATGGATGGTACCTGACCTAGTGACATGTTGCAAAGTGGATTGGGCATGCGGTTATGGAGGAGTGAACTGCACCAAAATATAGCCCAACTAGGAGTGCTTCTTTCCATAAACTCTGACCTCCCATGCCTCCATTGCATTCAAAAGTTACTGGCAAAAGTTGAAGCATCAGGGGGCTTCAAGCTATTTCAATTCTGCAATGCTCATCTTTGAAAGCGATCCAAATAAGTGGGTTTCTTTGCAATTTTTGTTAATCACATATTTCCATAGTAAAATCATCTAATATTTCATTTGATTATTGGTTTAGGATGGACATTTGGTCATTGCATTGCAGGCCATGATGAATTAAAAAATCTTATTTATTTTTAGCTTCTAAATCTATATGATTGAATTATTATTCTTTTATATATTATATTTTATATTATACATTTTACTTTGTTTATTATGTAAATATATATTTTTTATAAAAGAAAATTAATCATTATTATTTAAAATTATATCTTTATTGAAAAAAATTATTATAAATTTGAAAAGGTTACATAGTAGGATTGAGAGCGGACGGAGGATAGCGATGAGGGTTCGCGTTTAGGGTTAGGGTTTCTGTAGGGTTTGCCACAGGCAGACCTAAGCCCTGGACAGGGTGCAGGGATAGCTTGCAACCACCTGCACCAGATCAGGACAAGGGAGAGTCACGGGACGCTTGGAGGAAGGTGGACAGAACACAGGCAGGGCTGACAAAGAAATGACAGACTTGGGTGGGGGGGAAAGATCCCCTCCTATAAAAATGTAGCAGCGGGCAAGACAAGCAAGAATGGATCAAACAAACTCATAGGAAAACGGGGTAAGGATGCGCCGGTCATGGGGGTTTGATGGCAAGTGGGGCTGGGAAACTGATGTCTGCCTAGAGCATCGAAAAAACCCAGGTATGTAATCCCAAACAACAAACTAGAAGAATACATAGGATATATGAAAGATCATTCTTTGATCTGCAAGTTTGTGGGATCATGGTCGTCTGAAAAAGAAATAGCCAAATGGATACAACAGAGATGGAAGCCCAAGGAACATATTGACCTAAAATTAGGCACGAAGGGCTTCTTCACGGTCATTTTTGTCAACCTTGAGGATAAGGAGAGGGTTTTTGTGGAGGGACCCTACTTCTTTAACAACGTAGGTCTCTTTATGAGGCACTGGGAAGAATGTTATAACCCAGACAAGGAGAAAATTTTAGCGGCACCAATATGGATCAAGTTGTTCAAACTCCCAATCGCGTTTTGGGATCCAAATATTCTGGAAGGTATCGGGAACTCAATCGGGACATTTTTCAAAGTGGTCGACACCATCAGGAGGGGTAGATATACATCCTATGCCAGGATCTATGTTTACATGAACATCACGGAACCACTCTCAGACTACATTGAAGTGGAATATTATGATGAGGTGTGGCAACAACCAGTGGACTACGAGAACATTCCATCCCGCTGCAGAAGATGTCATGAGTATGGTCATCTCTTTAGATCATGCCCTTTGAATACAGTTGGAGCATCAATGGATACTAGGAAGAAGGAAGACGCAAGGAAGGAGGAAGAGGCGGGCAGGGAGGATGATGAAGGTTTTACAGAAGTGCCTCGTCGGAGAAAACCTCAAAAAGGCCCGACAAATGAGAAACCACCTTCTCAGAAATCAAATCAGGTAAATCAAAACAAGTTCGTGGTATTACAAGAAGAGGAAATGGAAGAGGAAGCTGAAGATAGTGACGAAGAAATAGCATAACCTGTAAAGGTAGACAAGGGGAAAAATAAGACGTAAACAAGTATGGAGCTAGAAAAGGAAGGGGAAAGAACAGAAAACCCTCAAGACCAGACCCAAATGGAGATATACTCCCAGAAGGACAAAGGAAGTGAAGAGGAACAAGTCATGAAGAGACTTCTACATGAATGGAGGCATCTGGATGAGAGATTCATCCCAGAAGATCAAAAGCAATTATACAAATACATGTTCCAACGATACAAGGAGAAAAGAGGGGCAGTCAAAATAAATCAACCAAAACAGCTAGGATCGCAAGGCGGACAAAGCATAGAAGCAGGTACTGTAGGGAAGGGAGGAAGAAAACGGGGAAGAAGACATTAAGCGAAACCATTCAAATGGTTGGAGAAATGCTGGTAAATTCAGGAAGAGTCGTGCCTCTGTCAGAGGTATTCCAACAACCCCTCAAACTGTTAAAATGATAATTACAACATGGAATATTATAGGACTGGACAGTAGGGGGAAATAGAGATATCTGAAAGAGAGACTTAAGAGATATAAGCCTAATTTAATGGTAGTCCAAGAAACAAAGATCAGCGAACGGAAAACGAAAGATATTATGAGAAAATTTAAGCCGCATTGTGAGATAATAGGTCAGGATGCCATAGGAAGTGCAGGGAGCCTGGCGATTCTCTGGAACCCAAAGGAGATTCAATTTGAAGATTGGGTAAGTGTACCTCAAATTCTTTTGAGCAAATTTAGGAATATTGGATCATACGAATGGGTCCTTCTCATCGGGGTGTATGGACCACATATACTTGGAGAGCGCAGGATTTTCCTTCAGAACTTGGGAAAAATTCGAAGCCTCTTCCCAGAAAATCCATGGATTGTAGGAGGAGAATTCAACATGATCACATCTCTAAGAGAAAAAAGAGGAGGCCTCAAAAGGTCAGATCCGGATATGGAAGCCTTCGGAGATATGATCACTGAACAAAGATTGGTCGACATACCAACGATAAATGGGATTCACACATGGAACAATAGAAGAGAAGGAACTCACCAAATAGCCTCGCGGCTAGATAGATTCCTAATATCAAAACAGATAATAAACGAGGATATCTTCATTGAAGCAATGATCCTTCCGGGAATGGGGTCTGACCACTGGCCAATCAAACTCGAAATTGACATCCAAGCTAGTCCCAAAAAGCGCCCTTTCAGGTTTGAGGCCTTTTGGCTTAGAGATCAGAAGTTCACGACGAAAGTGGAAGAATGGTGGAAACAAAGCCAACAAAGGGGAAGGAGCAGAATGCAGAACTTTCAATTGAAACTAAAGGAATTAAAAGAGAAAATAAAAAAAATGGAACAAAGAGGAATTTGGGAACATCTTCAAGGACCAATAGTTTCTTGACCAGAAAATGAAGAAACTTCAGCAAGAAATCATCATAGCAGGCAGAAGCGAGGAACTTGCTAGAGAGGAATGGGTTCTGCTAAGCCAAATTGAAGAAAGAAAGAAACAGGAGGAGATTCTTTGGAAAAAAAAAAAATCAAGACTGAATTGGTTAAAAGAGGGCGAGAGGAATACGAAGTTCTTCTATCAGGGCATGATTCAGCAGAAACAGAGAAACAAGATCTTCTCTATAAAGAACGTAGAAGGACTACGCCTAACTCAGCATGAGGAAATGAAAAAAACTCTAGTAAGACATTTCGAAGACCTCCTTACTCAACCCCAAGAAGATAGAAGAGAAGCTATTGGGAGAACATGCAATGAGATACCAAATCTGATTACCAGAGACCAAAACCTTGCCCTTATGAGAGCAGCCAACCTGGAGGAAGTGGAAGAGATCGTGAAAGGGATGAAGAAGAATAAAGCCCCTAGACCAGATGGCTTCACAGTGGAATTCTACCAAGCGGGGTGGAAATTCCTAGGGCAAGACATACTAGACATGGTGAAAGAATCTCGAAGAAACCAGAAGGTATGTCCAGGCCTAAACTCTACTCTTCTGTTTCTTATTCCTAAAAATGCTAAGGCTGAAGTTCCCTAAGGTTTTAGACCTATTGCTCTCTATAATGTAATATATAAAATTATTGCAACTCTTTTGGCCAAACAATCCTTTCTAGCATTGTGTCTCCGGAACAAACCAGATTCGTGGAAGGCCGCCAAATTCTGGATGGCCTAGTAGCTTCACAAGAAGTAGTGCACTCTCTGAAATCCAAGAAAGAAGCTGAAATGATGATCAAATTGGACCTCTCTAAGGCTTATGATCATCTGAATTGGGTATACCCTAAATTGGTACTAGGGGCCTTTAGTTTTTGCAATAGATGGATTGCTTGGGTCTTGGATATGATCTCCACCCCGAATTTCTCCATTCTTCCGAATGGGACACCATCCACAACTTTCAACGCCTCTAGAGGATTGAGGCAGGGGGACCCTTTGTCCCCCTTCTTGTTCATCATTGTGACGGAAGGGTTGGGAAGATATATCAAAAACTAATTGCAGGAAAGGAAAATCAAAGGGCTCCGGATATGGGGTAATGACCTACCGATCACACACCAACAATTTGTTGATGATATCATGTTGTTTTGCACGGTTTCTCTCAGGGAAGTAAAAAGAATAAAAGGGATCCTAGACCTCTTCATGGAAGCTTCTCGTACTCAAATCAACAAGGAGAAATCATGCACATACTTCTTCAACACTAACGGAAATGTCAAATCCTACCTAACAAGATTATTGGGTTTCCACTCTGGTGATTTACCTACAAAATATCTTGGCACCCCGATAGCTCTGAATCCTTTGAAGATGGCGAATTGGCAACAAACAATTGAGAAACTCACTGGCAGATTGGCAAATTGGGCCTTCAGAACCCTAAATATAGCTGGAAGAGTAGTATTGGTCAAGGCGGTCTTACAAGCAATTCCAATCTACCAACTCTCGGCAACGACTGCCCCTAAAGGTGCATGCGCCAAAATGCTGGAGATCTTCAAAAAATTCCTCTGGGGAGGAACGAAGCAACAAAATAAATGGGCATTGATATCCTAGAAAGGCTTGATTAAAAGTAAAGAAGAAGGGGGACTGGGATTGAGAGATCCCTATACTTTGAATGAAGTAATGGGGGCGAAGCTCTGGTGGAGATGGATGATGGGGGGAGGAGACTTACGGAAAAAAATCTAGACGAAAAATATTAGCATGCTAGCAAAAACAGAAGAAAACCTAAGACTTGAGGAAATCCCAAAAGGCTCTACAATATGGAACCTAACCAGTCAAAATAGAGACATAATATCCAAGCATGCCTTCTAGGAAATTAGGAATGGAAATTCATCCAAATTCTGGGAAGAAACCTGGCAACAAATGGAGAGACTGAATGGGGTTCAGGGACTAAGAAACACATGTCAAAGAGCTAAAGAGGAGGGTTTGAATTATGTCAGTGAGTTCTGGAATGAAGAACACCAAGAGGAGTTATTGAGAACTTGGAAAAACCCGGAAGAATGGGATAGGAATATTGATGCAGAACAAAGAGAGTTGTATATAAAAGAAATGATGACAAGGAAAGTAGCTATCAGAACAGGTCCAGACATACTGAGATGGGGTCATTCAACGAAAGGAACCTTCACGATCAAAGAAGCCTACAATCTCATCACGCAACAGCAACAAGACGACCTGACACCCCTATGGAAACAAATTTGGCAAGGAAACTGGTGGCCAAAAGTGACTCACTTCCTATGGCTTGTGTGCACGGGTCGCATTTTGACATGGGATCTACTTCAAAAGCGCAGAATTCAGGGTTCCCCCAGATGTAGTCTTTGTAAACAAGATCAGGAAATGTCGGAACACCTCTTGAATTCTTGTCTTTTTGCCTAGCAACAATGGGAAGAAATCAGGGGACTCTTTGGAAGGATAAATAGAGATCATCAGAACATCAAAGAAACAATCAAACAATGGGGGCGCGGTCAATTCACGAGCCCAGTGGTGAGAAGAACCTGGATTCTAGCTGTCGATATGAATATGTGGATGATATGGAAAGAAAGAAACCATGGAATCTTTCAAAACAAAGAGCTACCTCAAGCGCAGGTATGGAAAAGAACCCTGAGTTAGATCAGAGAAACTATTCTAGCGAAAGTTTGGAGTCAAGAGGATTGGAAGACGACACCTGATGAAGAACGGATTCTGACTAAGCTAAACCTAGATCAACAAATGTTAGCTCCTCAGATGTGGAAACCTCCTGGATTAAATAGCAATAGCCCTATCCATTTCTCTCGCCCTACTACAGGTTTCATCCAACTGAATTTTGATGGAGCCTCCAAAGGCAACCCGGGGCCGGCGGAGCTCGGAGGCATCTTCCGGGATGACCAGGGCAGGACAAGATGGGTATTCTCAGACCATGGTGGTGTCATGAGCAATAAAAAAGCAGAGCTTACGGCAGTCTATCAAGGATTAAGAATAGCGACAAGAAATGTATACAACAACCTGGAGGTAGAAGGAGACTCCCAACTTGTTATTGATATGATAAGGAAACTTAATAACGGTAAGACCTGGGACAAAGTTGCGAAAAGCTGGAGGATGGCGACCCTGGTCCAAGAATTGGAAGCCATTATAAAGCGATTTGAATATATGATAATAAATCATGTTAGAAGGGAAGGCAACAAAGCAGCAGATTTCCTAGCTAATTGGGGAAGTAATGAGCAAGGAGGCAAGCATTTGGCCACCCCAACTTGAGGAGCCCAGATGGGAGCCCCTCAAAGTAACCCTTGCCCAAGATTACCATGAAGACACAATCTCAAGATAGCAGATACAGGTGGCCCCTGATCGGGGTGATGAAGGGGGAGTGTACGAGCCAGAGGACAACGCAGGGGAGAGGACAACCAGGATAGCCACCTACTACCCTCAATCTGGATCAACCGGACGTGGTGGCGTCCTGCATGTCTACGGGAATGTCGAGGAAGCAAAGTGGCAGGAGTGTGGGGGGAGAGGTGGGAAGAAACAGCAGCAGTAGTGGGATGGGACGTAGGGTAGATGGAAAAGGGTTCATGAGGGTGGCAAGGGTAGAAAGAGAACCCAATTTGCAGCGAAGGAAGGAGGGGAACAAGGCAGCATGGGCAATGCGACCTTCTGAGGCCGAGCTCAATTTCGGGAGTCAGTAAAGGAAAAGATGGCATGCATGGGCAGAGGTCGAGGTCATGGGGGCATAGGACGCCAGAGCCAGCCGTGTAGAAGCGATCCTACAACTTTGACACTAGCATATCATAGAAAAGGCAAGAAATCTATCAAGATGTTATCCATGAAGTCGCTCACGCCTACAGAGAAGGGACGAATGCTGATATTCATCAGCTAATACAGGAGATGGAGGATAGCGTCATGGAAGAAGATTCTGAGCCAGAGATGGAAGAATGGGGGGATATAGTCCCCGACCCAGGGCACACCAAAGGCAGGATGACGCTATATAGACAAGCCCTACACGTGTACTGGGTTATGAAGGGCTTACTAGCCAGAGCCCTGGAGCAGGTGGCGAGGGAGATGGAAAAAATAGCATAAGGCATGCCCAATATCAAAAAGGACATGAAAAACCTGCAAATTATCTTGACTATGCAAGACAGTAAGCTAGATGAGATCCATAAACGCTTGACGAAGTTGTCTCTAGTGCCAGGTGACTCTGCTGTCGCACCAGCTATTGTGGAATCTAACAAAGAGGATTGAAAGGAATAGTTTTTTCAGTTTCTAGTTTTGGTTTTTTAGTGGTTAGCATTTTCTTTTCCTGTGTTTTATGTTAGTCCAGAACTTGAATAGTGTTTCTAGATGTGAATTTTATTTAGCTTGAATTGAAAGACTGGTTAAATTTTGTTACTGGATGGCATATAACAGACTCGGTGGCCAACAGACTTGGTTTCCCATCCGGGCAAGTTGAGGCCACTAAATTTTTGTACATGAAACAACTTGGTTTATAAATAGAAAAAGAAGAAACTACCGTAGCTTACACAAAAAAAAAAAATTATAAATTTATTTATTTATTTTTAATTTCTATACATATTTGATTGAATCATTATTCTTTCCGTATATAATGTTTACTATTTGTAGGAATTTACGCGGTAAGTTCCTTAGATGGAACACCAAAGGACACTGCTCGCAAACCGAACACAGATCGATACACTAGTATTCTTGACGTGGTTAAAACCCTCAAAGAGGGAAACAATCCATGACCTGAGCAAACACGGCCACTTCAGGCAATTTATTAGTGTAAAAAAAAGAAAATTTACATAAGCTTCTCTCATGAACGATCACCTTACAAATGACCCTTCATGCTCTTTAAATAGAGATCATGGACCAATCGGGTGTTAAGCCATGGATCAAGTGTCGATAATACCGAGAGAATGAACCATCGGATCACTTTATGGCTAGAACATATCGTGACCATCGGATTGTAAGTTTAGAGAGAAAATTTTCCAGAGAAATCACATCAAATAATTTATTAGAGCCAACTTTTCGAACCCCCCACTATGGTTCATCATTAGGGCAAAGGTGGAGCATATGATCTAACATTAACCATATATATAAGTGGAGATGCTTCAAAAATATAAATTGATCCGTTAGAAAGTCAAAAACAAAAATTAATTAACTAAAAATTAAACGTTATAAAGTCAAAGTAAGTTACAAACATTTAAAAAACATCCTCATCATAAAACCCAAAAAAAAAAACAAGCAAATAAACAAAACAATATATATAGATAATAACAAATAAATAAAATAAGCATTAAAAATGAATAATTAAGAATCAAACAAATTTTCAAAAAACAAATTATATATATATATATATATATTATATATAGAAATCAAGAATTAAGAATATACATTTTTTCAAAAAAAAAAAAAAAAATAAACAATTGTACGATGTAGATTAAATAAATAATAATATTAAATCAATAAAGATTAAAATAATAATAATAATGTTTAAATAAAAACAAGAATAATAAATCAAGAATTAAGAATATACTTTTTACGAAAAAAAAGGAAAAAAAAAAAAAAAAATATATATATATATATATATATATATATATATATATATATATATAATATAATTAAAATGTAAAACTAAATAAATGTAAATAGTAAATTAAATAAAAGAATAATATTAAATCAATATAGATATAATGATAATATATATATATATATATATATATGTTCTGAAGATAAAAAAAATCAAAATCCAGATAAACGGAGAAAATTCAAGGAATAAATAAAAACTAGGAATGGAGAGCAAGGATCCAATTGCTGCTAATTTTCCATCCTTCATCTCTTTTCAAATTGTTACCATGCTTTTCAATTTCTAACGCCTCTCTCAACTTCCTATGGTGGAAGTGATCAATTTTGGCTAAATCTCGGGAATCCTCAATACATATGTGGTGTTTAGTATTAGATGCATGCTCGGCTAAGGCATACGAGCGGGACCTGTTATGCCTAATATATGTCGCATGCTCTTGAATCCTCTGCTTGATGGAACAACCTGTTTCTCCAATATAGGGTGTTCCACATGAAAAAAGGACTAAGTAGACACCTTTCATATCTTTGGGGTCAACATGATCCTTAACTGACCTAAGGGAGCTTCGGATAGTGTTGAGGGGCTTGAAGGAAGGATGCACCTTATTCTTATTCAAAATGTGGGCGATCTTGTCAGTGGTTCCGAGAATGAATGGAAGATAAACGCAGTTAGCAAAATCAAGAGGATCCTTTTTTGGCTTAGGTCCAAGGTTAGCTTTTCAAAAAGCTTTGAGCCCAAGGAGTCTATTATAGCCATTAACCTCAAAAAAAATTAGAAGATGGGACTTTTCACTTTCAAAGTGACTTTCATCAAAAATCCTAAGAGCTCTAGTGGCTAGGGTGTTGAGAACACCAAATTTTTTAGGAGGATAATGATGGGATCTTGCATGAAGGTACTACTCAGTGTGAGTTTTTTTACGATAAACTTAGTGAGAAAAGGTACCATCTCCTTTCTTAGAGATAAGAACATCGAGGAAGGGAAGACTACCATTGACATCAGTTTCCATAGTAAACTTAATAGATTCGGATTGATTATTAAGATAAGAAAGAAAAGAATCCAAAGAGTCACGCCTATGCTACCACTCAACGAAGGTATCATCGACAAACCTCTTCCAAATTTTGGGGCGAAGGGGGGCAGAGGCAAGGTCTTTAGTTTCAAAGTCTTCCATGAACAAGTTCGCGACCACAGGAGAGGGGAGACCCCATAGCTACATAGTAAATAAACACACTTTACCTAAATATACACTAGACCAAGTTATACTTAACTATTTCCTATGTGTCGAAATACCATAACATCCTCCCTTAAGAACAACTTGGGATAGGATTGAAGGATGTACAAAGATAACACAATAGGAGAAGGAAGGAGGCATTAGAGCCTATCCCCCTTAGTGACAACTTCCTGAACTTGAACCATAAATCGAAGTTTAGTAAACTACGCCTCTGTGAGAGCCTTTGTAAATATGGCTGCAACTTGATAATCGGTTGAACAATATTGCACTTCAAGAAAATGGTCATGAATGAGCTTTTTGATGAAGTGCATGTGTAGTTCAATGTGTTTGTTGCGCTGATGTTGGACTAGATCTTTGTATAGTTGAACAGAACTTTGATTATCACACCAAAGTGTAGTCGGATGCTGTTGCTGAAAACCAAACTCTAATAGGATCTGAAGAAGCCTCATGGCTTCCTTACTAGCTTCTACGATGCCATGATACTCTGCTTTTGCTAAATAAAGAGAAATGACACTTTGTTTCTTGCAAACCCATGTAATAGATCCAGAACCAAAAGTGAAGACATAACCTGCAGTAGACTTTCGATCATCAGGGTCACCAGCCCATTCGGAATCAGTGAAACCAACCAATAGAGGAGATGCTTCTGCACTGTAATGAATCTCGAACTGAACTAGCTCTCGAACATAATGAAGTATTCTTTTAGTTGCTTGCCAATGACTTTCATGTGGGTTTTTCATAAATTAAGCAATAAGGCCAACAACAAAGGAAAGGTCAGGACAGGTATGGGTCAGATACAAAAGTTTTCCAACAAGTTGATGATATAAGGTAGCATCAAATTCAGGGGAAGTATAAGTGACTGAAAGTTTGGCTTCAGACTGAAAATGAGAAGAGGCTAGCTTATAGTCTTCCATGTAAAATTGGCGTAGAAGGTCACATGCATACTTGGACTGGGAAAGGGAAATACCTTCTTTGGATTACAAGACTTGAAGATGAGAAAATAATGCAAGTGTCCTAAGTTTGTCATTGCAAACTTCTTTTTAAGGCTAGACTTCACATCGTTTATAAAGTTGGGATCACTACCAGTAAGGATAAGTGTTGACATATATTGTCATTGATGTCAATATGGAAATATTCGAGGAGCCAAGAGGAGCAGACAGAGCCATCTGAGGAGAAAACAAAGCAAAAAGCAAACAGAGCCATTGGAGGAAGCAATCAGAGCTATCGGAGCCATCGGAGGAAGCAGATAAAGATATCGGAGAAATATATGTCACAAAAGGGTTATATGCATGCATTTACACTATCGGAGGCAGAAGACTTGGTTGTATTGCAAATACACCATCGGGAGGCAGAAAACATGGTTATAACGGAATACACTATCAGGAGTGGAGAATATATATAAATAGGCAAATATACTATCGGCGGATCGGCGTCAGCGATGCCACAAGGCAAGGGAAAAACCCCTGGGGCCATGCGACATGCGACTGTGATGATCGGCGATCGCAAGATCACATCGCCACGATGCAAAGGAGCAGGGCCCAATTACACAAGCGGACCTGATGGGTGTTATAAACCTGACTATATAAAGTTTTAGTTCCGCACGTAAAGGTTTTTGTGTGTATTAACGGGTTTTGATGTAAAAACCAAAATACAAAGGGAAAGCCCTGAAGTGGTATGTTGCAGATCCGAAGCAACATTATAGTTTGGCTTAATGTATATGTCGCATCTGACACATCGCAAGTGCTTAAGGCCTTGCACCCCTCAAAGCGTCGATTGCGATATACACAATCGACCCAATGCAGTTATAAATGTGGGCGAAATAAATTTGAAGTCTGCTCGTTTAGCGTTTTGGTCGTTTCTTCATATGTTCCCGTGTATTACATTCGCAACCATAAAAAGGCGGGTCTGCATTACATGAGCATCTGACCCTCCATTGTTGATCATCCCTTTGTAGATCCAACGATCTACATATATTTCGGGTGGACATATGGCTCGAGGAATACCCACCCGAAAAAAGCAGTATCCTCTTCCTTCCTGCTGCTATGTGTCCCCTGCCGAGTGGAATCGGAAGCCATCTGTTGAATACCAGTTCTCTCTTAAGGCCCTTCCGAAATACCACTTGTGGTATACGAATAATTGTATTGCACGGGGTGATTTAGGCCAAAAGGCTTATGATAACAGTTTCGTTAGTTTAGGAGGCTGAACTAAAGCTGATTGCGATTGCGATTGGGACGTGACATGTTCGTTAAACAATGTTGTCTTTGTGTATGCCTGTTATCATTGAAAAGCAGGGCTCTGTTACAGTTTTAACACACAGTGACCGAAAAGCCAGGAAGTTGAATGGAAAGCCAGCGCAGAGGAAACTGAAAAGAAAAATCAATGGAGAAGAGGGAAGCCAAAGGACAAGCCAGCGCAAAGGAAGCTGAAGCAAGCATGGAAGAAGTCGAAGAGCCAGTGGAAATCGAAAACGAACAGTCAGAGGCATCAGGAATACATAAAAACAGAAAAAACAAGGAGAGATGTGTTGTTGGTGTGTATAATCAGAGCGAGATGAAGTCGAGAGGCAAGCAGAAGTAGGAGAGGCAGGAGAAGCAGGAGAACAGGAATGAAGCAAAAGCTCAGCAGGCTTGGAGCAGAGAACTACAGCAAAACAGTTTCTACTAGGTTAGGGTTGGAGCCCATGGGGTTGGAGCCTCAAAACTGAAAGGATTGGAATCCTTGGGAGTTGGTGCTCCTAAGCGCAGAACTATTGCTTTGGCAAAATAGAGTTGGTGGTTTGGAGGTTGGAGCCTCACAAAAGTCCAAGTTGGTGCTTGGCAACTGATTGCAACCATTTATATATTGTATTTGTTTCATTGCAATATTTGTGTTAATAAAATCATTTATTCCAGCGATTTATTTATATGTTCCATATATATGTGTGTGTGTGTGTGTGTGTGTGTGTGTGTTTTGGTGATAAAAAAAACAATTAAAAAGAAATACTGATTCACCCCCCCAGTATTTCCAACAATAAGATCATCAACATAAAAAACAAGAATGATAAGAGACTTACCCACTTTCTTGGTGTAGACAGTATTGTTAGAATGACACTTAGAAAAGTCGGTATCTAAAAGAAAGCTATCCATTTTAGCATACCAAGCCTGAGGGGTTTTCTTGAGACCATAAAGAGATTTCTTAAGCCAACATACAAGGTTGGAGTTTGTTTGTATAAAGCCAAGAGGTTGTTAAAATAAAGATTTATTCATGCAAGTCCCCATGCAAGAAGGCAGATTTAACATCCATCTAATAGACTTCCCATTTGAAAGAGGTAGCAAAGGAAAGAACAAGGTAGATAGAGTTCATTTTGGCAACAGGGGAGAAGGTTTCAGTATAGTCAATGCTTTCAACTTGTGAAAAAACCTTAGCAACAAGACGAGCTTTATGTTTATCAACTTTTCCATCTGGTCCAAACTTGGTTCTGTAAACCCATTTGCATCTAACAAGTTTTCGTCCCTTTGGAAGAGGAACAAGGTCCCATGTATCATTTTCCAATAGTGAACGATATTCTTCATTCATAGTTGCATCCCAATATGGATGGCTTGGAGCTTCTACAAAGGTGTCAGGATCATAATTCGCTAAATAGTGAGCCAGTAAAGAAGAGGCTCTATCGAACTGAGAACATGTACGTCGGTGATCTATAGGATCACCTCCAAGAGTACATGCTGCATCTCGAGTAGCATGGACCCATTTTGGAAGTTAAGGAGCTGAAAGAGGATCCCGAGAAGGCAGGGGAGAATTTTCATCCTCTCTGTCATCATCTGAAGAAGAAATATTTTCAGAAGTAGAAGGGATAGAGAGAGGTGGCACATCTACCGAACTAGGCTCGTAGGCCAATATATTTTCCGTAAACTTTACATCTCTTCTAATGATAATATTTTTGGATTTAGGTTGAAGAAGTCTATAGCCTTTGAAATCTTCAGAATATCCAACAAAAATACATTTTTCACTCTTAGGTTCTAAGGCTTTATGTTTCTCATCTAGAATATGGGCCTATGCTTCACTTCCAAAAACACGAAAGTGACTCACATCTAGTTTAATTGAGCTCCATGCTTCTTCTGGAGTGATATTCTTTAAAACCTTAGTAGGAGTGTGACTTACTATGTAATTTTCATAGTTAATTGCTTCTACCCAAAATTTAAGACTAAGTCCTTTAGATTGAAGCATACAATTAGCCATTTCTTTTAAGGTGTGATTCTTCCTTTTAGCTACACCATATTGTTGTGGAGTATATGGAACAGTATGTTGTAATTGAATTCCATTATCGATGCAAAAATTAATGAATTTGTTGTTAACATATTCTCCACCATTATCAGATCTTAGCTTAAGAATTTGATGTCTAGATTGTTTCTCAACAAAGGCCTTAAAGGCCAAGAACATGTTAAAGATTTCACTCTTGAGTTTTAAGAAGTATACCCAAGTGCGTCTAGAGAAATCATCAAGGAAAGTTAAGAAATACTTGTAGCGAGAGAATGAAACAACCGAAAGTGGACCACATAAATCACTAGGCACAAGTTGTAAAGGGGTTAAGGCGTGCCAAGAGGCACGTTTTCAAAAACTATCCCAATGATGTTTTCTGAGTACACATCCGAAACAAACACCATCTCTGCAAGATACCATAGGAAGACCTGCCACCATATTTTCTTTACATAGATTTTGAAGGGAGAGATAGTTTAAGTGACCAAATCGCTCATGCCAAAGTTTGATCACTTCATCATTATGAGCAAAAAATACTGAGGGAAGAGTTGATGACCCAAAGTTGTTAAACTTATACAACTTTGTAGAATCACCAGTAACGGCAGTAGCTAAAATCTTTCTACAATCTCTTAGGTCATTAATTACAACATCATGAGGTGAAAATTCAACGATTTTACCTTCCCGTGAATGAATTATCTGATATACAGATAGAAGGTTGCAGGATAAGGTAGGAACACATAATACATCATTAAATTGACCATTGTTTAGATGAATAGTTCCAGTCCCTACAACACTAAGGGATCTATCATCACCAACATATATATTTTTGGCGTTACAATCATTTAAAGAAGAAAACATGGTTTTGTTTTTGGCCATGTGATAAGAAGCGCTCCAGAATCAATGAGCCACTCATGACAATGAGAAGAAGATACATTTAGTGCATAACCAAACTGAGATGCTTGACAACCACATGTAGAAAGTGTTATTCCTGAAGATGAAGTTGAAGTTGAAGAGTGCTCCAAATGGATGTTATGTTTCTTCATTGTTATTTCCAAGGCTTCCATCTTCTTAAAGCATTTGGATTCTAAGTGGTCATCATGATTACAAAAGTTGCAATGTCTATCAGTCTTCTTCCCTTTGTTTTTATTTTCCTTATCATTTTGTTGAATTGGTTTTTCATTTTGACACTGAAATTTCTTAGGACCCTTGTTTGGTTTAGGACCATTCTTTTTAGGATTCTTGTAATTTGGTTGTTGTTGGGCTGCTAAGGCTTTCTTAGAAGGGTTTCCAGTATTAAGAAGACCAAGATGTAAGATTTTTTCTTGTTCTCTTATTAAAGAATCACAAAAGGCATCAAAAGAGGGGGACTTATAGGCTTGTCCTTGATAAATAAAGACTTCTCTAGTAGAAGGCTTAGTTCCAGC
Source organism: Pinus taeda (assembly GCA_000404065.3). Taxonomy (NCBI): domain Eukaryota; kingdom Viridiplantae; phylum Streptophyta; class Pinopsida; order Pinales; family Pinaceae; genus Pinus; species Pinus taeda. The sequence continues at coordinate 47,189 of APFE030048067.1, forward strand.
GTGGAAGTACATCTGTTTCCCGCAATGGTTCGATTTCATGCTCCGTAGCGAGGCTACTTGCTATCTTTAGCAACGGTCTAACTGGCTACATTACCTACTAGCGATGTCAGCGCTAAAGATCAGTTATACATTCGCGATGATCCAGATTGGGCAAATTTGTTTCAACAGTCGGCCTTCTGGATGTCTCCAAACCTAGTTGTTGGCATAGTTTGTGTCATCCTCCTCCTCTGGTATGGCAGTTCCATCATTTGTGCTACCTTCCTTGGGGATAAGCTCTCTCTTCCACCTTTCATGGAGACTCCTTCTCCTATTTAAACACTCACCATTGCTATGATCAGCTAGTTGGCAAATTCTTGGATTGAGCAATGTTGTTAGTGCTTTTGAGTTTGATAGATAGCTGGTGTGGGTGTGAACAAGTGTGGGAGTGTTGATAGCTTGTGGAAGGTTAAGAAGTGCCCTTAACTTTGTGTAAGAACTTATGAGTGAGAGAGAGACTTTGTATATTGGGAGATCCATCTTCAAAGAGTGAATGTTTGAAGAACATGTTGGCTGGATTCCTCTGAGAAGGCTTGCGACGTCAAGACTTCGGTTGTAAGCTTTCTCTTATTTCATTATTAATACAATCAATGATGTTTTCCAATGTCTTGTATGTAATTTACTTGATAGCTCATGACTTCTTGACTTTGTGAGTAAATAGATCATTGTTGTTTTCTAGTTATGTGCTTTGTTGTATTTCCTTTGCATTGTTTCAGGTTGATTACTCGTTGAGGAGAAGGAAGCAAAAGCTGGAGCTGCGCAATGGAACTCCATCGACTACCGGTTGAGGTAAGCCTCCAAATATGACTGTTTAAGGAAATCTATTGTTGATCTGTCCTTGTTGTGACTAGACCCATTCTAGGGCTAGAGGGGTTGCCTCTATCCGCAGAGGGAACACTTTCCTGCATCACAAGTTGGCGACTCCGCTGGTATACTCCAACGCTTTCCCATTACATTGGAAGGAAAGATAGTCGAAGTTGTCGATGCAAATTTAACTTACAACCTCCTTTTAGGACGAAGCTGGACATATGCCATGCGAGCCGTGGCTTCATCTCTATTCCATGTCATTTGTTTCCCTCATCAGGGGAAGATCGTCATAGTAGACCAGTTGTCCTTTTTCGCCTCCTCCTCCGATGGCAATGTGCCATTCGTAGAGCATACCTCTGTTCCTTATGAGAGTGTGGGTGTTGGACTCTTTAAAGATCCTGCCCTTATGGGTGTTTTTTCACTCCCGCCTCCCAACATCGCTCCCATTAATATGATTTCCATTCGCTCTGATCCATGGGTTCTTCCTCCTGTCGATCAGATAGAAACCTGGGGCGATGAGATGACGTTGAGTCCTGCCGAGCTCAACTACGTCAAAATTGTTTCTGCATCGGCTCCATCCTCTGAATCCGCTCCTTCGAGCGGAGCTCTTGACTCGTACATTCACTCCCCTTGGCTTGGAGATGGCGCTTTCTCAGACACTTTACAGGAAATTTTTCCTTCTGATGAATCGATTATTGAGACCATGTCTTTCGAGGAACCCCCTTGGCCTGATCATCACCATCGTTCCTCATTTCTCCCTACCCATCGGGAAATGCTTACTTGTCTCGAGCGATTTGCTTCTCGTTTCCCCTTTCAACCTCATCAGACACCTATGCAGATTCATCAAGTGTCTTCTGAAGGGAATATGGGGAACATCACACAAACTCAACCAATCGACATCTCTGTTAAACCAGGGATTGTTGAGCACATCCATGTTGGAGTAACTTGTACTCCGGAGGAGATTCAGCTTTATACTGATCTTTTTCGCGAATTTCGTGATGTGTTGGCTTGGTCTTACGAAGAGATGCCCGACATCGATCTTAGCATCGTGGTGCATGAGATACCTACCTATCTGTGTGCTAAACCTATTCGACAGCGTCTACACCCCGTGCACCCCCGAAAGACTACAGCTATTAAAGCGGAAGTTGAAAAGCTTCTTAAGCCTGGTTTCATTTACCCCATCCCACTCACAGATTGGGTCTCTAATCTTGTCCCTGTAACCAAAAAACAGGGCACTATCAGAGTATGTGTTGACTATCATGATATTAATCGGCCCTGTCCCAAAGATAACTACCCTACACCCTTCATTGACCAGCTCATTGATGAGTGTGCCGGGAGTGAAATATACTCGTTCATGGACGGATTCTCTGGTTATAACCAAATTAATATCGCTCTTGTAGATCAACACAAGACCGCCTTTATCTGTCCGTGGGGCACTTTCACTTATAAAAAGCTCCCTTTTGATTTAAAAAATGCCGATGCCACCTTCCAACGCACAATGTCTTACACGTTTCATGATATTCGACACATTGTGCAACCTTACCTGGATGACCTTCCAGCTCATTCGGTAAAACGCCAAGACCATCTGACTCACCTTTGCGAAATTTTTCTCCGATGTAGACACTATCGCATCCAGCTTAATCCACATAAGTTTTCTTCTGTGTCGAATCAGGCAAAATTCTCATGTTCATCGTCTCCCAAGAGGGTATCCATTTGGATCCTCTTAAAGTCGAAGCCATCTTGAATCTTTCTCCCCCTGCTTCTTTGCAGCAATTGCAGAGTTTGCAGGGAAAAGCAAATTTTCTACGACGATTCATTCCAAATTATGCTGAAGTGGCTAAAGGCTATACGCAGTTATTAGAACGCGACACCCCTTTTCTTTGGGATACCGCTGCACAAGAGTCATTCGAGCGCCTCAAGGCTCTCCTTGTTTCTGCTCCTTTGTTATGTCCCCCTGATTACCACCGGGACTACACTCTTTATTTAGCCAATGTTGATACCACCATCGGCGTGGTTCTAGTTCAAGACGATGATGATGGTACTGAGCATGTCATTTATTATCTCAGCCGCAATTTACTTGACACGGAAACTCACTATGCCTATGTCGAGAAGTTGGCATTGGCCGTTGTTTGTGTCGTCCAACATTTCCGCCATTATATATTATTGTGTACCACGATGGTGATTTTCGATTGCAACCCAATGACGTACATTTTGTCACGTCAGTTACTGGGGGGCAAATACTCAAAGTGGATAATCATTCTTCAAGAGCTCGACTTGGAGTTCACCACCGCCAAGTCCAAGAAGTCCCTCGTCTTCGCTGAGTTTCTTTGCTCTCTGCCATCTGCTACCGCACCCTCTTGGTTAGAGGACCATATTCCGGATGAAACTCTGTTCTTGATTAATACCCTCGATCCTTGGTACGGGGATATTATTGTCTATCTTCAGACGTCCTCCTTTCGTCCCGATTTGTCCAAGGATGCTCGGCGACGAATTTGCCATCAATCTCAATCTTATCGCATTATTGGGGACACCCTGTACCGACTCGGCGCCGACTCTGTCCTCCACCAATGTTTAACACTCGAGGACGCTGAACGAGTTCTAAATCACTACCATTTTGGCGCCTGTGGTGGTCACATGTCCGGGTATGCCACTGCTCAGAAGATTCTCCGTGCTGGTTATTTTTGGCCCTCCATCTTCAAGGATTGCATTCTTGTCGTCCGCTCTTGTCATGAGTGCCAAATCTACCAACGGAAAATGCGCACGCCTCCCACTCCATTGCACCTTGTTGTTACTGTTACACAGTAAATTGTCACTATCTCCCTGTCAGTCTCCCTACTGTGTCATGAAATCAAATCCATCATGCTCATGCTCTCTGAAATGGCCAAAAAACCCTCTTTGTCTAAGTTTATTGGATCATCGCGACTGTTATTAAAATAACTGCGCTGACTGGCGGATGATAGTGTTATTAGTGCGCTGCCAGCGCGGAAGCACACGGGTTTTCCGTGCTGGTCGAATTTCATAGCGAGCGCCTCCTCCGCTTGTATAAAATCGCGCTGACCAGACCTCTTCTCTTATTGAGATGCGATATAGCCCATTAAAATCAAGACAACGAGCTAAGCATGGTGGTACCATTCAATTAATTGGGCAAAAAAAATTTTGGCGGTCCCAATTTTTTTTCATCACAACGGTGTATGGTAGCAACTAGAGCTCAAGTGATGGCCAATGAAAGGATGGACAAATTGGAGGAAATGGTGAACAAAATCCACACTCAACTGGACAAAATAGATCTGGATAACATGACCCAACTACTTACAGGAATGAGTCTCCAGTTACAGAAATTGCAAGGAGAAGGCAAGGAGGATTTGAGGTCAAACGGCAAGGAGCAAGCCCACGAGGAGGGGTATAATGGCTATGAAGGCATTTACGGTGAATCTAGCCACTCTCCTCACGTCTGGCACACCCATCCCCCACCCAATCAACGACTTCCTAAGTTGGATATGCATAAATTTGATGGTTCTCACCCAGCAGCATGGCTAGCACAAATGGACCAGTATTTCAAATTGAATCAGATCCTAGATGATGCGACTAAGCTTGTGTTGGGGAGCATGTACTTCGACAATGAACGGTGGCAATGGTGGGAATGGCATCAGCACTCCAATGGATATTTTAGGACTTGGGCCCAATTTACCAAAGCTCTTAAAGATCGCTTTGAACAAGAAGACTCTTATTTGGGTCTTCTCACTAAGCTCAGACAGACTGGTACAGTAGAGGAATATATTAATGCTTTTGAAAGGTTAGCTTTCCGCACTAAGGGTCTCTCAGATGAGTTCTACACGGAATGTTTTATCAGCGGTCTTAAAGAAGCCATTAGAGCTCAAGCGCGACTTCACCACCCTCCCACGTGGATGGAGGCTTGCAAGGTAGCTCGTAAGGTGGAACGTGAATTAGCAGCCCAATACAGTCGGCCAAATTTCCCCACTAAAGGTCGCCTCCCACAGGCGCAACACACGACTCAAACACTTAAGGTCCAAAAGGTGTCCCCTGCGGAAATGGCCGAAAGAAGGAAGCAAGGACTATGTTACTACTGTGATAAAAAATACTCCCCAGGTCATAAATGTAAGGAGCCCAAATTCTTTCAAATAGATGCCACTGACTACAACTCAACAGAGGAAGATCCTCCACTTGAGGAACATGAGCCGCTAGAGTACGATAACCAACAGGACAATGTCTCTGACGAACCAGTTATTTCGTTGCATGCCTTGGCAGGGATTTCTTCCCCTCAAACACTCAAAATCAGAGGGTTTATTAAACATCGCCCAGTAGTAGTTTTGATTGATAGTGGAAGTACACATAATTTCATCCATCAAAAAGTTGCAGAAGCAGTGCATTGCTTTGTACGAGCAGTTTCTAACTTCCAAGTTCAAATTGCAGATGTAGAAACAATGAAATGTGAAGGCCGTTGTGAAAATGTCAAAATTCAAATGGGGGATTATCAGTTGAAAACCCACATGTTTGCCATAAACATGGGGGGTTGTGACATTGTCCTCGGCGTTGACTGGCTCCGCACTCTTGGGCCAATCACAATGGATTTCCAGGAGTTGTATATGAGTTTTAAGCAGAAAAACCATACACATACCCTCC
>APFE030048067.1:53722-123574 GCA_000404065.3 Pinus taeda
CATGAAGCAACAAGTAGACCAGCATCGCTCAGAGCGCCAATTTCAAGAAGGGGATCAGGTTTTTTTACGGCTCCAACCATATAAGCAAACATCACTCAAATACAAAGGATGTCAGAAACTCTCTCCCAAATTCTACGGACCATATCAATTACTTCAACGCATTAGAGAAGTGGCCTACAAGTTGGCTTTGCCACCTACTACAAAAATCCATCCAGTTTTTCATGTTTCATGCCTCAAGAAAGTGATTGGGAATAATTGCATAATTCAGACCAGTCTACCGGAATTGGACGAAGAAGGATCCATTTGGCTTCAACCGAAACAGGTCCTCGACACACGAGTCAAGCAACTGCGCGGCCGCATTATTAAGGAAGTCCTAGTCAAATGGAAAGACACCTCTCCAGAAGATGCAACTTGGGAGCCAGCCACTATTCTGCAGCAATTTCCGCAGCTTCAGCCTTGAGGACAAGGCTAGTCTTAAGGGGGTGGGCATGTTAGGGTCCCACCCTAACCCCTTATCTATGTAATGGGACCACGTCATAGTCAAGAGTCAATAAAGCCCATATTAATAATTGTAAGTGGTTAATCCGCAATTAATAAAGGAACCACAGTTAGTTGCAAATGGACCGACGGTATTAGTAATAAGCGGGGTATTGACACGTGGTATTACTTGTAGGAGTCATATATAAAGGATAGTAACTCCCTGCGAGGAGCATCGTGTCTTATTTTTGTAATCGAGCTCTGCTCTATTGGAGGTTGCCCCCTCGAAGAGGCAAGTGAACATTACTCTCTGAATAATAAAGTCTTCGTTATTCTGTGTTCTGGATATCTTTTCTTCGCATATTCTGTGTTATCGGTCTCTTTTCTTCGCATATTCTGTATTTGGGTATCATTTGCAGGTTAAGAAGCATAACAGAGTGCATGCTTACTTGAAAACCCTCTTTTTGCCTACAAAACAGAGAAAACCACACAACCCAAAACGAACATGCAAAATAAATCCAAGCCTTACAACTTAAAGTCAAATTTGACTGGAAACTAAATATTTTCCTCAATGTTTATGATTTTCCGAGATCACACTAAGGCGCGGTGGAAAAGAGCATACGCATAAGAAAATTCCTTTCTTTTTGTTTCTGGTTTGCCCATATCGCACAGATTCGCGGGGCAAAGAGCATATGTAGAAATGAAAGGTATAGATCTGATAATAATGAAAATTATAAACGATTATAAACTGAAATAAACAGAGAGATAAATAACTGCGACTGCAAATAAATATTGTATACCTCAAAATCTTAAAAATGACGTAGTTAGGGCTACCAAAAACCTTTTCGCGTGAAACGAAACGGGTTCTTCATTGGAACAGATGCTCCTAGCACAATAGAGTAGTCCTCTTGACTCGAAAGTGGCCAGAAACAATAGATCTAGGAATCGACAGTCAGATGCAATTGTACCTGCTTTGGATTTAGATCACCAACGGATGCAACCCTCGAATAGCTCTGATACCATGTAGAAATTTATAGTTTAAGTTCCTTAGATAGAACACCAAAGGACACCCCTCACAAACATATCACAGATCGGTACACCAGTATTCTTGACGTGGTTAAATGTCTATGGTTTGAGCCAACGCAACCACTTCAGACAATTTATTAATGTAAAAGAAAGAAAAATTACATAAGCTTTTCTCATGAACGATCACCTTAGAAATGACCCTCCATTGTCTTTAAATAAGATCATAGATCAATCGGGTGTTAATTCACAGATCAAGTGTTAGTAATACCGATGAGAGAATGAACTCTCGAATCACTTCATGTCTCGAACATATCATGACCGTCGGATTGTAAGTTACAAAAACTACATAGTAAAGAAACACACTTTACCTAACTACACACTAGACCAAGTTATACTTAACTATTTCCTATGTGTCGGAATATCCTAACACTATTGTACATTGCATTATTTCATTATTGTACATTACATTTTGTTTATTATGTAACATAATACTTAGTTACTGGTTGAAAAAATATATATCCAAAGTTATGTGGGAATATGTTCGACCTTATACCTTTCGCTGATGTTGAATTTATGAAGGTACTTCCTCTCCATTGCCTTCATTTCATTTGAGCAAAGAGTAAAATATATATATATGTAAACTTCACTGATTAGTAAATTCTATTGTTGCTAACATTTATTTGTTGATACTTTATTTTAATTATTGTCATGAATGAAATTACAATGGGTTTTACATGATTGGAATGATGAGGATTACCTAACAATATTGAATAAATTTTGTGAGATTACTCCAAACAATTGGAAGGTGATAGTTTTGGATGTAATTGTCGAAGAAGAAGATGTTGATGAAAAAAGGTGTTTGAGGCATATGAGAAGAGTGTTTGAGGCATATGGGATTATTGTTTGACATAGGAATGATGGTTTATATTGATGGTGGGAAAGAAAGAAAAGATAAATACTATCATCAAAATATCAATCCAAAAGAAAATGGGCAATATAACATAATTTTAGCAACAAGAATCATAATTTTTAGAAGTTGTTGATGAAGAAGGGTGTTTGAGGCATATGAGAAGAGTGTTTGAAGCATATGGGATTATTGTTTGACGTAGGAATGATAGTTTATATTGATGGTGGGAAAGAAACAAGAAATAAATACCGTCATCACAAAATCAATCCAAAAGAAAATGGGCAATATAACATAAATTAGCAACAAGAATCATAATTTTCTCAAATTGAAGACTAAGAATCTTCTATTCTACAGTGCCAAAGCCTATGCATTTTCCTGCAATTTTACTACAGACAGTTACAGTTGGCTTAAAATTTTGTTTTTTCAACCCTTAGATGAAGGGTACCATTTATTCCTATGCATGAGTATTGTCTACAGATAGTTTTAACATTTACTTGTAATTGTAATGTCACTTCAGCATTTGTTATAATTCATGGCCTTAGTAATCCGCGGAGAGGGCTCAATACCAATATTGGTTTTATGTTTTCAACGATAAAGAGTGTCGGTCTTTAGTTTTACTTTGTTTTTCTAAAAGAGATACTTGCATTAAATTTATTGTTTTGCAATTTAAATTAAACATTTCGGAAAATTGTGCCAATATACTTGGGTTTACCAAATAAATGTAAATAAACATTTGGATTTATAATTCTTACATTTATTATTTTAACCAACAACTAAATATAAACTTTATAAAATAAAAATATATTTGAAAATTTATGTTACATAATAAACAAAATGCAATGTACGATAGCAAACATTATATACAGAAAAATAATGATTCAATTAATTTTATTATATATAGTGAGTGTTCCACCTTTTCTGAATTTCACTATAAATGTAAATCAAGCAATTGATAGTTACATCCAATATGGAAATGATGATTCCAATATGATTTTGCATGTATACCTTTTCTTCCACATTGAGTGTTGCACCCAACATGGAAATGGATATCTCATCATATGGCTTTATTTTTTTTACCTCTCTACCTCTAATTAAGATTAACTTTGGCCATTGCAACCATTTTCCTAAGCATTTTCAACATCGCTGTACCCAATAGACAACTTGATTAATAATTAAACCTTCAAACTAATCATGTTTACCATGAGATTTTAATATTATCTAATCTAAATGTTATAATATGTCTCAATTTTTGTTTCATATTTTTATTGATTTTGAAAAATAACAAGTATTGTATCGTAGTTTAGTTAGAAGAAATATAATGGATAGTCAAATATAATATCATTATGTACATCTTATCAAAAAATAATTAGTTATAATTAAAACAAAAAAACATTTAAATTATATTAAAAGCAAGTTCATGTGAATAATCATCAATTAATTAAGTGTTAGCATCATTATAATTAGATATATTCATGCTATTTAAGAGTAGCAATTGCACTAGATGAAGAATATTGGTACTCAAAAGTAGAAAAGGCATCTTCATCAATGGAATGGAACACTTAGGGGAGTATTTGATGATATCTTTCCTTCTTCTTTAAGTTGTTAAAAATGATGCATTCATGATTTATCATTACTTACCTGTTTTAAGACCGTTATTTCACAATAATGATTGAATAAGCAATCATTTTCATAAATTTGAATTGAATGATAATTCCAAACTATTCATAGTGGATAAACCACTTCTGTTTTGGAATTTCATTTTTCTTATTCATATAGATTTCTGATTATCACTATAAAACAGTTGCTCAAAATACAGTTACCAAAACACATTAAGGGGATTAAAACAAAATTAAAAAGTCCATATAGTGATACCAATGAGAAAAGAAACTTGAATACTATAACCAAAACACCAAAGCATGATATCCAAACATATTTATTAAGACTTCTAGAAGAGTTATTGAAGTCTATGTTCATAGTGGAACACTACTTTAAAAAGAAAAAGCATACATGAAAACTATGGTTGGTAGGACTTTAGGTGTCTTTTGGTTATTCTTTAGTTAGTCTCATCCATCTCACATTAAAAATGGTTCATTCATGTTATGTCCTTGGAGTACCTATAAGTACCTTATGTGTTTAAGACATTATGCATGTAATTAAAGTCACTCTAAAAGGTATCATCATGTGTCTTTAAGGGGCTTTATGAAGTCGCTCCCCCATCTACTAATTGCAAAAGAAATGTCCATAATATAAACCTAAAATGTTAGGAAACATGGGACTAGAGCCTTCAGTGTAAAATAGGTTTAAGAGGTTAACCTGTGGAGGCTATGGGTGCTTGCTGGTAGCGGGCACTAACCTGTGATGCCACTAGGCAAACCCATCAAGGCTATGGACACTCACGAACAATGGGACATTCTGCCTAAAGAAGTGGCAATCAAACCAGGGCTTTTGTCTACACTTATGATAGTTACTCTATAGTGTTACACTCAAAAGGAAGCATGTGTGGATGAAGTCAAGGGAATAATGAACTCCATAAATTTGTTGCTAAAGAATGGCCTTAAGGTAACCTTGAGTCCTCTATCATTAGTTTTTCATACTACATCTAAGATCTAATTGTCTTAGAAGTAGGACCTATGATCACAGAGAATTAATAAAACTCAAATGCAAAGCTTATATGTACGACTTGGATGACTATAAGACTTTGAGATTTGGTTAATAATAACTAATTTTTCAATGGTTCATCATTTGTTGTGATCATAATAAGCCTCCTACTTTTCTACAAAGAATGAGAGCCACTTAAATTTATAAAAGATTTATTTTTCTTGAAAATAAAATTGTTAAGGATTGGTGAAACCATATGTAATGAGTGATTTGGAATTTCTTTTATGCTTGTGTTAGTTTTACATCATTTTAATAAATCTGAGCTGACTTTTTTTTGTTTAGTATTCATCTCATTAGTTCCATTGTTTTGTTTTTCAAGTTCTTTTGTACTAGAGCCATCTCAACAGCCCCCCTCACTTCTTTAGTACCTCACCTTGTTTGCATGAGGACATGCAAAAACTCAAGCATGGGGAAGTGGTTGTTGGGACCTTTATATCCTTATCAACATTTTTCGTTATCTTTAGCTTCCTTCAATAGATCAAGTCGGCATTCATCAACTCCAACTCTTCCAGATCATTCCAGACTTTCAACCTTATTCTGCCTCATCTTCAACTTTAGCCAGCATATATCATGTCCCATACAACTTCCATTGCATCCTGCAATACAGATTAAAGTTCAAAAGGTATACTTGAGGTAAAACATGTTTAAGACTCTTAAATCATTAAAATTTAGGGAAGTTTGATTATTAATCACTTCCTATTCCATAAAACTCTACTTTTCTTAAACCCCCCATTTCCAAATCCATCTATGCCTATTCTAGTAAGACCTTTGTGGTACATGAATACAAAGCAACATCTATAGTGTCTTCTCCTTGTACATCATACAACATTCGCAAATCATTATCTGAATACTCTCACTAAGAGGATGAAGCCATTATTGCTTATCTAAGAAAATAACCGCAAAGTGGATAATGGTCTTACAAAGTTTCCAAGTCCACATTTGTATAGCTATTATCTACATCATTACCCTATATCATCTACCATCCCTTCCTAGTCCATATTTTGTTTATCCTCAATTTGTGCTACCTTGTTGTGAAACATATCAAGTCTATGATGGTATGACAATTCACTGTTAATCACCTGCACCAAGAAACAATGTCATATGCGAGAATTTTGTTTGCATGAAGGCATGCAAAGTCTTAGGCATGAGGGAATGTTGGGCTCTAAATATGTCATATCATTCAGTATATAAAGTCTCTATTCATGAGCCATATTTATGCATTTATGATACTTTTCGTAGTCATAGCCATTATGTCGTCAACTTCCGCTAAATGAACCTCTTCTACCTTGTGGTTAATTATGATGGATTTCTTATCTTTTTAATGATTAAATGTGTCTTTAATATGGTTTTATCAACGATGGGTTACTAATGTGGTTATGTGGCCAAGGAGCATGTCCAACTAAGAAAATTTCCATCTTTGTATCAATTCTGGCAATTTGGTACTTAGTTTGGTACCAGTTCAGTGTAGTCTAGAGGTTGGGTACCAGTTCAGTGTAGTCTAGAGGTTGGGTACCAGTTCAGTGTAGTCTAGAGGTTGGGTACCAGTTCAACAATTCGATACCTAATTCAGCACCTACACACGAATAGCTACAGGTAGTTACTTCTAAGATTCCTAGCTACGTAAGTTGGAATAAAATCCAACTAATGCCAAGTAGCATCGTTTCCATCTCCAATGCATGATTCAATATAATTTTATATCATAACAAGATTGCTTTAAATGATATTTGTTATTTTAATCATAGTATGGAAGCGAGAGTTATATGGGCATCAATATTATCGCTTCCCGCATCTTATCTATTATAAAGAGAAATGGATTTGCGCAACAGGAAAAGAGGAGAGGACGTATATAGGAATTGCATCATTACTCTTGAGTTGATTTTTGTAACAAATTTGAATTTTTGTATGTAAAGTCGATGATTGGATTTTTGTAATAAAGATTTAATTATTGCTCATCTCTGCATATTATTTTGATTTGATTGTCTTTAGGCATGTTGTCAGGTCGGGAAGGACCCCTCAACTTAGGTAACGATCCGGTTTTTCTATTCATAGAGCAGTATTCAGAAATATTTAGTTTTCTTGATTATAGATTTTGTTTAATGTTTCATTTCAGTTTTCCATTAGATTCATATTGCATGTAGTACTTTGCTAAAATTTACTTTTTCTATTTTTAGATTTGTTAATAAAACATGTTATGATCAAATTCAAATTGATTTTTCTCAGGTTTAAGAGTCAAGCAAACTTAAAATTAGTTTCTTAATACGTTCTAGTACCTGGAATTTTAATTTTCAGAATTTTTGTGCTCAATTCGGTACCAGTATTCATAATTTTAATTTTAATTGATTAAGAGTTGTGAAGTCACTTGGTAAAAGAGTCCTACAGCAAATAAGAACCTACAATATATCATTATGACTCCAAGCCTACATAGCATTTATTTTTGATATTTTATTAATGCAATTCTTGTATTTTATTGCCTTGTCTTCGTTACTTGCCTCACACGCTTTTGCTTATAGTTGACGACATTTACATTTCTGCAATTTTCTTTTCTACAACATGTTTAATGGATTTTTGTGTGCATCACTATAGGATTAAAACCACTAAAGTCTCAAGATCTAATAAACTACATAAATAGAACCACATGAACAGTGTCTATCAATAATGAAAGATTGTGGTTTGAAACCTGATAAGAATTAGAGTCTCACGGTCCAGTGACAAGTTATAATCCTTAGTGATTGGTTCTTTCTAGTGTTAATTGTTAACATAGCTTACAATAGGCTCTAATCATGTATTTCATGCGCTTGCATCTCTAAGTTTTACAATCTTGGATTCGATAATTAAATGTTGGAATTAGACTACATGTAATTTTTCCAATGGTGATCATTCATACTTTTCGTCCATAATTTTTCCTCTTAAAATTTTGGCCCTCTTAAGGCTAGGACGTCTAACTAGGGCTTAGAGCGAAATTCTTAAACATCAAGTGGAGGGTCTTGGCTACTTGACCTATAAGCTTGGTTGGCATCCCCTCAAGTTTCTTCCATAAAATCTCTTGCCCTAGGTGTTTGTAGAATTTCATGTAGATTCACAAGCTCATGCAATTTACTAAAGCAAAAGACAAGAATCTACTTCTACTCTTTACAACAGAAGCACATAAAGATCGAGCAAAACAATAGTCGACAAGACGACGAACATCAATGGCACATAACATAATAAATATCTGGGGAAAGCCATAGCTCAAAACCCCACTATCTGTTTTGTATTAATCCGGAAAATCAAAATGAAATTACAATGCTTGTTCTCTCTAGAACAATCCCAGTAATCAACAAATTCAATCTCCAACTCATAAGCAAGCTCAAGGCCAAAGCTTAGCCTCTTCACAAGCTCTCCAAGTCTCTATTCCAACGTGCCCTTGGTCAAAGAATTCAGATGAATACAATATGCTCTGCTCAACCTTGAGCTTAACCTGCACAAGTATTTCCTATCCTCCGCTTGATGACTTCCTTTGGCCAATATTTAGCCAAATTTCCAAGCCTCCAAGCTTCTAATTCTTTGCACAATTCCTTAGAGAAATAGCCTGTATTTAAAGGGAAATTCCTCATCCATAACTACGCAATTCCTTCTAGGTTCAGTCCCTGGTTGCATGCACCATCTGTACAACTCAGAAAAAAAATATACAACAAATAGTACATTGTCCCTACACTCTAGTCTCAACTGGGTCTTTCTCAAAATTGACATGCATGAATTTCTGATGAGGAAATCTTCAGTTAACTGGAGTAGCACTAGTTGAGTGCATTAGTGCACCAATTGACTGTTAATTCACTATTAGTTCCTCAAACAGTTTGTAACTAATTTAATTGGACTTAACTCGGTAAACTAAGTTAACTAATTACAACTCATACTTAACTCATCCTGGACCCCTATAATATAGGGAAAACATATACATGACTTCAGAAAGACTTCCAACTCGAAATTCCTAAGCTAATTAAGTTAATTAAACTTAATTAACTATTTACAAGTTGCTATGAGAATAGAATTCGATTTTAATTCTCAGTTTAATTCAAGGACAAATTAAACTGGAATTTCTAGATTCTATTTTTATCATTTCTTGTTGCTAGTTTCAACAATATTTCCCTAAGAGAGAAACCCTAGTTTCCCTTCCTCAACTTAAGGGCTTTCTTGAAGGTTGTATGAGCTTAATACTTGTTGAAGTATATCATAAGAAGTATTTTCTCTCAATTGCCTTGACCTCGAGAACTCCTATACCCAAGCAAAATCAGCAAACCCTAGGTCTTACGCATCTTTCTCCTAGGTCTCTTATTGAAAGTGTATTGCTTCCTAGTGAAGCCTTACATCTGAAATTTGAGTCTTTCCTAAGAGATTCTAGCCCATCACCTTATACCTTAACCTCAAAATACCTTGAATAAGGTGGTATTGTCATACCGGAACTCCTTCCATTAGTAAAAGTCTGTAAAGAGCAAGAGTTTTTGGTTGAGGTGACATTGGGCCTCTACCCCATTATTAGCACTTAGTCTAGCTTCTAGCATTGTAGTGTTTCTCTCTCCAACGCCTACTAGATTTTGTGGTGATAGTACCAAATCCCAATAACCTCCAACCAACAGGCTCACATCCCCATCAGCCACCCCACACCCAAGTAATATATCCCCTTATTTGCGCCTACATTCCCTTGGGCTATGCCACTACCTCTAGGGTGTCCAAGTTAGTCGTCCCAGGATGTGTTAGATCCTTGTGGCTTCCAAGAGTTCCTACTACCCTCAAGGGGCCTCCAAGTAACCTCCAAACCCATACAGGACACCTATCCCTACACTTCTCCATGTAAGGCTCCAAGCTCCCCGAGGTAATCCAAGGAGAAGTGTGCTCATACCCAGACCAACCTAGGGTCCTCTAGGTATAGTAACTAGGGATCCTTTGTTTCTCCCTAGAACCAAGCCCATAATCATCCTCTAGTAGTCTATGATGGAAAGGGAAACTAAATGTTTGTCATTCCCATCCCTTCATCTTTTATTTATAGTTTAAGTTATAATATTTTAATATTATTCCTAAAGTTACTTTTAGGAATATTATAACCAAAATGTTTATTTGGCATAGGAACCATGTCTGGGTTCCACCACCTCACTTTTCTCTTTTTGTGGAGTCCTAGCCCCCATACTCTTTTCATCCCCTCATCTACAACTGTGGTTTCATTTATTATTACATGTACACTTTACATGTTATATTTGTTGGGCTCACTATCCTTTTAACACAAGCTCTTTGGCCTAAGCATATGGGCACTCTAGCCTTAAATACATTTATACAGTGGCCCATCAGCCTAACACGTTCACACACACAGGCATGAAGGCCTCAATAGAACCTAGCTCACTAGCCTATTTCGCACGCTGGCTTACTAGCCTAAGTATCGTATGTACGTATACATTATAATCCAAGGGGGTGTCAAGCTAGGGGTATTACATTCCCCTCCCCCTTTTTTACGCAATGTACTTGGAACACTTAGATACATGTGTAATCAAAATTAACCAATTGCTATATGTACTACCGGTACTTGGTATACTCATGCTCCTAATTGCAGCTTCAGGATTGTAATAATATCATTGATCTTACGCCAAACAGATGTATTTATTTCTGGCACCCTTGACCTCCTTCTCCAATTTGTGAACCAACAGGACCTAGAGGTCATTTTTGTGCCCCACGTTGATAGGCATGCAACCCAGCATGATATCCATCATACCCATGAGAAATCAAAATAAAAAGAATTAATACTTTGAAGCAACTGATTTATGTATAATCGTATAAATAGTTCAATGAATTTTAGTTACTATAAATACTCCCTTTCAATTGACAAGTGAATTTCCCGGAAACCCAAATCTAGATATGTGAGACACCATGGCAATTTTAACTACAATTTGAGGTCCAATACTATACTCCTGTTATAGTTATTCTGAGGTAGTTATTTACTTGCAAATATTTTTTTACTGATGTGATGTACCGATGTTGATTCACAATTGAAGGATCTTATGTAGTGTTGGTTCATAAGGCACAACTAAATTCAACTCCTCAAATGCTAGCTCAACTCCATTCATTTGGTTCTCTCAATTGATTCTGAAAGTGATGAGCAACGTCGTTCAATGAGTGGTTATGAAACTAATGAACAATGGTGTTGAATGAGTGGATGAGAAATATAAATTCAGCAATTTTATGGTGGCCATTGTAGCAAAGGTCAGCCTGTAAAGGGCTCAACACGTGGTTTTCACCATCAGTTCTGCATGTCAATAGACCCTTTTTTTTGGAGTTGTCTATAATGTGACTTTTTGGAGATTCCGGTGACGGAATCCGGCGGAAGAAATGAGGTTAAATCTTGAATTTTAAGCAGTTAAAATGGTTTTTTAACTGCATATTTGGATTCAGCGCTCTGAAAAACCCCTGGGAGCTATTGATTGTGCAGAAACTAGCTATGAAACTTGGGATTCCAATGAATTGCTGCCGGATTTTGACCGGAAAAATCCGCCGGAAAGGCTTTCAAAAAGTCGCGTTATAGACTACTGCCTTTTTTTTCATCTTAGAAAACTTTCTGTTCACTCAACCTACCCTTCATAGCCACTACTTCGAAACTTGGGTCCGAAGATCTCATCACCACTAATTAGTAATTTCAAATCATAATCAAAATCCAAACAAAAGTATAAAGGCTTTCCCACACTGGTCGGCGGAAGTTTACATCCAAATTTTGATTCTTAGCACATTTCTCTATGAATTTTACTTGAGAATCCCTCGAGGATATGGTTTTCAGGATTTTTGTTTTGGTTCCAGCACAAACTTTGAAGAATTTCCATTAAATTAAAAAACGTCTTTCACTCGGACGAAGTAGACAAACGAAATCCTCAACCTACATTAACTTAGAATCTGTGCATTGTTTGCGTGAGGAGGAGAGCATTTTCTCTCCCACGCAAGAATCTTGGTAGTCAGTTACCAGGTTGGCAATCCCTATATTATTCCTCAGAACAATCCGGAATAAGGGGATTGAGAATACAAGCTAGCAACATAAGCAGCACGATGTCATGAGACATCAGTTTGTCTAGAAACATTCTACGAATGCTAGGCTCAATACCTTTAAAATCTAGCATTTTCCCTCCCCAATTATGTACGCTTCCAGAATTAGCTTTAGTAACCATTTATAGGCACAAAGCACACAGATCCATATAAAAATATTGAGATTGCAAGCGTAGCTAGAATTAACAATTGTAGTAAGTCAATAGCATAACTGCAACACTACACAGAAATAATCAGGTGGAAAGCCTTCTTGGCCTATGCTCAGCCTACAAATGATGTAACCTTGATTAAATGCAGGCCACTGGAAAGATTTGGCCAGGGCAATGAAGTTCAGCATCAGATTCCTCAGGTAAGCAACGGAAAAGAAGATTGTAACAACTAAAATCTTAATGAAATTGACGCAAAATATGATTTATAAAAAACAAAGGCAGTGTTGTGGAGGTGAGACTATGATTTATGAGCTTCCATGCATGAATAATGATGGCATGGGACTACTTTCAAGAGTGTCTATAACAAATATGTGCAGCGTATATTAATATAAAAGTTTGCATTTTATGCTCTCGTAGTCCAGCATCCAGGACAAAAGCCATTGGCAGAGACACTGTAAGAATTGATTAAAAGTTAAAACCAAATTGTTATCACAGAAGTATTTGAGTAGTCTTATCATTATTTATTAACACAATAGAACCATGGTGATCATATTGTACTTCAGTGGCTGCCCATATGCAACTAAAACAACACCTATACCACATATAGCGAAAGCTGGGAGAAGTACCCTTTTCAAAACATATCGTTCTAATAAAAAGAGTAACATCAACAACCATAACGTAATTATCCCAATTTTCTCAATCGAAGAACAATGGTTTGGAGTATTGTTTCAGAAAAGAACTATGACAGACAGACGCATATAGCTTTTCTAAGTTCTTGGCACCCAGAAGAGATTGACTATGAAAATGACATATGGTTTTGGAATATGTGAATATTTGTGGTAACAATGAGCTCTATTTACAAATGAATGATAGATAAAAGAGTACTCTTTGTCCTGACATAGATGACAAATCTAAGTACCATTGAAAATCAGTTGCACCTACACATCATATCCATCTCCAATATCTACAGGTTTTGTAAAAGCCTTAAACCCTTTTCATCCAATTAAGCTTATCTGACTATTTCCCATTCTCTTAGCACGAAGCTCTAATATCTAGATAATACGACATATATTTGATTTATTCAAAACTGAGTTCTGTGGTCCAGATGACACCACATAAATCTAATTTGTATGGTCCAGTTGATTCCATATCAATTGAAAGATCTCATATTAAGCATGAAGTAGTTGCAAAAATCCCACTACAAAAGTAAAACTTCTTATTCAGTACAAGATGGACCTTCACCATGATAAAGTAGAAAGGATAAAGACCACTTACCTTATCAACCCGTAAAATTGACCACCTGAAGGTCAATGAATAGAAAAACTAATAACTACTATCTTTCATTTGAATCAATCAGATACAGGCTAGGCAAGTAGATTGATAACAAACGTGGGATTATCATTCCATGCAATAGTCAAAACAGGATTCAATTGAACATCCATACATCCACATGATCCCAATCAAAAAGTAGCAGAGTCATCCCATCAAGAAGAATACCTATTGCATTGGCCAACATTAAATGACAAACATGCACATGAGAGAACATCGAAGATAGACATAAGCAAGGCAACAAACAGAAGAAGAATACTACAAGAAGGAAAGAATGATTCAACTCAAATTAGCAATGCATTGCAGAAATTTATGCTCCATACGCATGCTTGCTTTGAAGTAGTCGTAAACATAAATGCAATGGATAAAGGATATTTAACCTATCCAATTAGGAATAAGGGGAAAGCATGGAAGATAAGAAGATAGAAATGCAGATGCTGATATTTGATGAACTTGGCTAATACATCAACATTGAGCCAAAGAAAGCAAATGTGATTTCTTTCAAATGTAATAGAAGAAGTGCTATTAATCACCCTAGCCATTTTGTGATATCCCTTGGGGAAAATTTGAACTTAGGGTTGAAAAGAGAACATGACAAGATTGATATTCTAGCTATTATCACAGTATTCTTTCAATTAGCAAATAGAAACAATATTGAATACAATAAACATTGTAACCAGCTTTAGTTCCACCAACAACTCATCTACATGAAGCCAATCCAACAGTACAGTCCTTCCAAATTTCACACTACAGTTGTAGATACACAACAATCACTATTGCATCAGCAAGCCCTATTTCCTGATATTCCTAATCTGACCTTACAACCAGCCTCAGGAATCAGCCAGATTTGCTGCCACAGACCCAGGCTTAGATAACATCCTAATCTCAAAATGCTTCTGTAGAGATTGTGAGTCGCTGCTCAAGCAATACCCTGACCAGCCTATGCTGCCCCAAACAGCCTCCACTGTCCAAACCAGGCCTCAGAAGGCTCGTGAGTCACAAATTCAGGCAAATCGTTGCCCTAGGAATGAGCTCACATCCTTTGATCTGTCTTCACGATGAGCTGCTCAAGGGACCTTCCAGGATAGCCCGCAGCCACAGTAGGGCTTAAACAAGCCCTCGCTGTCACAGAATATACACCTTTAAGTAGGCTGCTGCCTCAGGAAGCATTTCACTGCCCTAGTTAGCACTTTGTTGCCACAGAAAATATTTCTTCAGGATGGCCGCTACCTCAGGTAGAGCCTCAGGAAAATCCACTGCCAAAATTCACTCAAATTATTTTGCTGCCACATGAAACTCCTTCAAAGTGTGCTGCATGCCTTAGGTAGGGTTTCAGGGCCGTTTGCTGCCCAGACATGACCCTCGCTGTCCCTAAAAATGTCTCCATGTTGTCACAGATTAACCCCTTGCTGCCCAAACAAGCCACAGAACCTTGATGCCACATATAATTTCTCCCTCAGTAACCCGTGATTGCCACAAACAGATGAATGATGCCTCAAAAATTATGCCAAACAGAATAAAGAGAAAGGATTGGCTAGGGTGGAATCTTTCACCACGGAAACCAATCAGAGATAAGGGGTATTATAAGTTGAAACACTTCAAGAACCTCAGCTCACAAATCAAAAAGATCAACAATCCATGATGAGAAAAATGATCCTCCCCTCTCCTTTTTCTAGATTACCTTTGGGGTCTTCCCTCCTAATTTTAATCTGATGAGCTAACAAGTTTCTCTCCATTTTGCCTCAGATTTGGCTTTTGCGGCAAATTTTCTTCCAATTACCTGAAATTACCCAATGTTACCCCAATAACATCAAATAATGGGTTTCCCCCTTTACAAAGGGCTATAGCATACGGGATTGGATAGGCTACTTCATCCTCCCTTGGGCAATTTAATTAGAAGAGGACATTACAGTCCCCCCTTCCTGACATTGCTTGTCCTCAAGCAATTGCAAATTTGGGCGCTGCAAGATATGTTCTTCTTCCCATGTGGCATCCTCTTCGAGCAATTCCTTCCACCTAATAAGGTATTCTGAAGTCATCTTTGTTACAATACCATCCATGGAAACAACAAAGCTACTTATTTCAACCTTGGCAGTAGCAATGGCATTTGCAGAAACATGGGGTCAGGACCCAACATGATCATTGTAATAACCAGGAGAATGATGCCTATGTGGACCCAACATGATCATTGTAATAACCAGGAGAATGATGCCTATGTGGACCCAACATGATCATTGTAATAACCAGGAGAATGATACCTATGTGGACCCAACTGATAAGTTCTACCATTTTCCCAGGGACCATCCCCTCACATATAATGCATTCCACGAAAAGGTCCACTCCTTTCCAATAAGTTTGCCCCTAGTTGGTTTCCTTGATGCAAAACTCAATCTTGTGGAAGGGCTTCTATCCTCCTCCTACACTATAGCATCACGACCCTCTATAATATTACTAAGGTATTGAGGAGAAATTGGAATGATCCTCACCATTCAAGTTCCTGTGGCACTTACTTTGTTCTGGAGACAGCCTAAAACAATATTTTTTATGAAAAGACACTACAAACCTGTTGGATCTGAACCAAATACCTTGTAAAAGGACGTGATAATAAAATATTGCCTAAAGAGAGATAGTCCAAGAGAATCCATATCCTTTGGACCCAAAGCACCTACATCAAACAATACATGTCACCTGTTCTGCTGTGCTAGAGACATCCATTGGTAAGAATACTTAGCTCCAGTACCCTAGACTGGATAGGGAAACATAAAGGGTCCTTTTGCAGAATATTTTTTCCTTTTTTGCTTATGTTTGAGTTGTTTTTCTAAGCCCTGTACTACACTAACCAAAGTTTTCGCCACTTTAACCAAGCGCTTTGTATTTTGGCTCCCTTCTCTCTAGCTGTCTGAACCATCCAGTTAAGGGATTCACTTTCATCAACAAACATGGTTAATACCCTTCAATTCTTGTGAAATGGATATGCCTCTGCAAGAAATTTGAAGGCAGAGCCTCTACTCACAGTGAACACCATGCTATACTCACTCTGAGGAATACTGAGATAATCCATGATCCTACTCCGAACATCATGTTCAACAGTACCTTCCTCTAGTATTCCATTTAATGCATGAGATCTCAGGCTCGCAGATATCTCAGATAAACCAAATGAAGAATATTGCCAAAGCTACAATTGTGGTGGGTCAGAAGAAGAAAAAACCCAAATCCACAATAATCCAAGAAAACCTTCAAATTGAGTTGCTCATACTTATCCTTCCTGAGCTCATCCACATCTGTGATATCATTTTGTGGAGCTATGCCTAAATCCCCCTTATCACCCTTATCCACTCCTGGAGGCAAAGGAGCATCTTCAGCGCATTGAATACCATAAGCAGGGTTGAATATTTCAATTGATGGCCTATCTTGTTTCATTTTAAAGTCACTAGCATCATTCAGTAGAGACCTTGGGAATGTTAAGTCCTCAAGTTGTGGTACCTTTATGGCTACATCATATGCTCCATTCATATAATGATCCAGTACTTCAGCTACTTGAATGCCTAATTCTTTCTATTTAGCAAGAATTTCTCCCAAGCACTACCTCCTCTTTTTGGCATTCCCTTTTATAAGCACTGGAATTGGCCCGGGCTCTAGCAGTCCTACAGGAGTACGCTTGGGTTTATTCTACTGACAAGCAATGCACTCCCTTATGTGCCTCGGCCCTCAACACATCATCCTTGAGGCCTTCACAAGAAAACCTTTCTCTGATCTGCTTGAATGTTTTGAAGAGCCCTTGGTGTCCTACTAGTTGTGGGTCATCTACAGCCTTCAAGATCTCCTTGAGTGTAGATTCAGGGATCAGATATATCCTGCCTTTATAGAAAATGACCTCATCCTCTACTTTGTACCTGTCATTTTGGATGAGACTGTCCATTAATTTGCAAGCAAACTTATTTTTGGAATATTATACTAGGAGGTGGGCTTTTGCATCAGCCACAACATTCTTCTTGCACTTAGTACCAAAATCATAGGCCTAATATTGTCGGTTGCTATCTGAAAACTTCGTAATCAAGCATTCTGCTATGCAAGCTACATCTCCATGCTTGTATATTGCCTCCATTTTCTTAGTTGATATAGTTCGAGGACCACCAATGCGTATACCTCTCAATACTACCTTGTTGCCATTCGAAGTCCTAAATTCCATTTCCATCACCCGATAGTTCATTGAGAATTTTCCTATCAAATAAAACCACTGTACCGCTAACACAACAATGGTATCTGCAAGGTCTACTATGAGAAATCATTGGTGAATATGTAATTACCCAATGTCACGCTCAAGCGTGGAGTCTTCTGTGTGCATATTTTGTTGTACCCATCAGCTACCACAACATTGAAGCCATCAAACTCCTTTGTGGGAATACCTCTTCTTCCCACCAAAGTTGCATCCATGAAATTGTGAATAGCTCCACTATTGACCAAAGTTGTCATTTGTTTCCCCTGTATGACCCCTCTGATTTTGAAGGTGTAATACTTAGGAACTCCAAAAAGAGTGGCGATAGTACCACCCTTAATTGTTGTACGGGGTCTTTCATCTCCTTTAGTAAGGGATTGCTCTTCTTCGGAACTGCTAGGCTCATTGCTTGGTGTTGGCTTTGTATCATCTTCATCGTCGTTGTCATACGCTACTTCAATATAGTGGACCTTCCCCTTTCCCAAGCATCTATGACCTGGTTCCCATGGTTCCTTGCAAGTGAAGCAAAGTTTCTTCCTCCTCGGCTCGCTCCAAGTCTCATCCAACCTATCCTTCCTAGTCCCATCTCTCTAAAATAGCTTTTTATCTTTTGTCCTTCTGAGGGATGAGTGGTTTGGATGGAAATTTAATTTTAGGTATTGCATTTCCCATATCTTGCGTCCTGGTAATGGCATCTTGTAAGGTGGTAGGTTTGAAGACTTTGACCCACCCATGTAGTAGCTCAACTAGACCCTCTGTGAAGAGCATGACCAACCTTTGCTTAGATATATCTGTCACAATAACAACCACTTGCCAAAATTCTTCAATGTAGACATCTGGTGTGCCTATCTGCTTGAGTTGTGCTAGCTCTCTGAACTGTACCTCTAGATCCTTCCTGTCAAACAAGTCTATCAACCTTTGTGTGAAGACCTTGTAAGAAGTGATGTGGGAATTCTCCAAGGTGATCAATCCATCGTACCACCATTCATGCACCTCTCCTTCCACATGCATGGTGGCAAATTTGATAGCATATGCTTCCAGCGTTAGGTTACATTGGAAGTAGGTGTCTAGCTTTTGTACCCAAGCCCTTGTCGAGCACTTATATGACCCATCGAAATAGGGAATGGGCAGTTTCCCAACCTTGCACATTAGATTATGATTCAATTATGTGCCCCTGGGCCTATTTCTATACTTAATGCTACTGAACTCATGGAAAGTCATGACTGCTCGAACATCTTCTCATAGTGATGCATACTCCCAAAAATATTCTATAAAATCTCCATTATGTTTTGCGGCTCCTTGTGTTGTTGCCCCCTAACCATCTAGAAATTGAGGTAGTAGAGGCTTGTGGTTCCTTCTACTGGTTACCCCTATGTTTGCTTGAGCAAAGATGTTAAAGGAGTCGTGATTATGGTTGTTGCTCCCCTCTACAAAACTCCTAGCAGCATTGTTACCTGCAATATTTAGGTTTGCCAAAACCTGGGTAAAAAATTGGGCCATTTGTTATTGCCTTTGTGCCAACAGTTGAGCTATTTGTTGTTTTCCTTGTGCTAGTTGTTGTGGGTACCTTTCTTCTTCTTGACTCTAACGTTCTCCATGTCTTTAGGAAACATCCAGAGTTCATATGTTCATAGGCTAGCAAGATGCACAACTCCGATACCACTATAATATCCCTTAGGGGAAAATTTCCCTCAGGGTTGAAAAGAGCACATGATAAGATTGATATTCTAACTAACATGACAATATTTTTCAATTGTTGCAAATAGAAACAATATTGAATACAATAAATAGTGTAACCAACATTTAATTCCACTAACAACTCATGTATATGAAGTCAATCCCATAGTACAGTCCTTTCAAATTTCACACTACAGTTTTAGATACACAACAATCATTACTGCATCAGCAAGCCCTATTTTATTGATACTCCTAATATGACTTTACAACCAGCCTTAGGAATCAACCTGATTTATTGCCTCTTTGCTACCAGATACCCACCTTAGATAACGTCCTAATCTCTACACGCTTCCTTAGAGATTGTGAGTCGCTACTCCAGCAAATTGCAATACCCTAACCAGCCAATGTTGCTCCAAATAGCCTCTATTGTCCAAACCAAACCTCAAGAGGGTTTGTTGTCAGAAACTCAAGCAGATCGTTGCCCTAGAAATGACCTCACATCCTTTGATTTGTCTTCAAGATGAACCGCTACTAGTAAGGGACCTTCCAAGATAGCCCACAGCCACAATAGGGCTTAAACAATCCCTCGTTATCATAGAATATACACCTTTAAGTAGGTCGCAGCCTCAAGAAGGGTTTCGTTGCCCTAGTTAGCACTTGATTGCCACAAAAAATACTTCTTCAGGATGCTCGTTGCCTTAGGTAGGGCCTTGGGAAAATTCGCAGCCAAAATTCACCTCTTGAATGATTTCACTACCACAAGAAACTCCTTCAAGGTGTGTTGCATGCCTTAGGTAGGGTTTCAGGGTTATTTGTTGCCTGAACTTGACGCTTGTTGTCCCTGGAAATGCCTCTACACTATCACAGATTAGCCCCTTGTTGCCCAAACAAGCCACAGAACCTTGATGCCATAGAATTTCTCCCTCCAAAACCCTTGATTGCCACAAAAAAATAAATGATGCCTCAAAAATTATGACAAACAAAATAAAAAGGAAGGATTGGCCAGGGTGGAATCTTTGTTACATTTAGATAACAGTGGTATGTTCTATGCTTAGCACAATTACTTCAATGTACTTTAAGCAGCCCAATGACAATTTCCAAATTAGTTTCCAATAGAAATCACATTAACCATAAATCACATTGACATTAACTGTAGATAGAACATAAAATAAAATGCAAAAGACAAGCCAAGACAAGAGGACACCAAATTTGGCAATTGCCAGAGAAAAACCCCAATGTGGGGAAAACCCTTTGATCAATTCTTCTTATTATTATATCAAATGTTTAGCACAGAGAGAGAGAGTGTACAAAAGTCAAAATTGACTTGCCAAATCAGTGTCAAACAACCCTGTCAAATCTGTAGTCAACTATAGTCAAACTCGGCCCTAACCAAAAAGTCAAAGATGGTCAACATAACAGTCAAACAATCCACTTGGAGCTCGATCAAACCCAGTGAAATTCGGCCTTCCTTGCTGGTCAAAGTCAGCCAAAAACAGTGCTTCAACATTCGGTCAAAGGAGAGAGAAAGTCTACTATAATTTTCTGCAATCAAAGTTGCAATCAACCGTGAAGTCAACATTGGTCAAAGTGCCCATATTTTCTCGATTTTTGTACCCAAAAATGCAGCCTAGAGAAACAGAAATAATCCTCCAAAAATCACAGTCAAAGTTGGTCAAAGAGTCCTTGGTCAATGCTGGTCAAACTTGGTCGACACCTGAAATTTTCAACCCTGCAATTCTGTCCAGAAATTCGACCTGCTTGTGCCAGATGTGTATGAGAGAGAGAATGCCCAATAGCTGTATGAACCAATGAAAGAAGGAGAGAGAAGAATATATAAGTGATGATGATGCCAAATGAGGTGAGAGGTCACTTGTATTTATACAAGTCGTTGAAGGTGAAGTGACACATCCATTGGGGTTCATGAGGCTACATGATGATGTGGCCGACCTGAACAATTTGCATGTGTGGGCATAACTTCAAAAACACACTTCTGCTTGTCCAAATTAGATGATCTTTATATCAATTTTGGTCCTCTCAAAAAGAGGAATTTAATGCAAACATCATCTCCATTAAATGAGTTGTCTAAAGTGGAATTTGGCCGTAGTTTCCAATTTTAACACTCCCTCTCAACTAGGGAGAATTCCACCTACCAATCCATCATCGATCATCATGCCATCTTGTCATCATGAACCATCTCTATATCTCATCTCCTCTTTGCTCTCATGAACACTGATATGAATAATGAAGAAGAATTGATCGAGAGTGAGTCACGCGACCTTACCACTCTCCACTGACAAAAGTCAGTCCAGAGGTAGATGTTGGAATTTCTAAGTCTAGCTATTAGAAACCCTTCATGTACTCTTCTGATTTATTTCTGCCTACTTGTTATGATTAATTAACAAGTTATTTTACCATGTAAATGCTGAAAATAAATACAAGTACATGCTCAACACATTATAGATCATTAACTAAAGGAAACAAAACAAGCACACAAGTGACACCGTTGTTTTTGGACCAATGTCCCCGGAAAAACCTAATGCGGGAAAACCGATGCAACTATCTGAGGGTTTTAATTATTAAGCAATTTCATAATACAATCTCGACAATTGTACCTCTCAGTCGGAGACAGATGTTCCGGCTGAAACCCCAGATAAACACTCTGACAGCTCCCAGCTCCAATCTGCCCCACGAAAACCCCAGCATCAGCTTCTAGGGACTGCGTCAGCCCTTTCTGGCCTAGCGTCACCCTAGCTCGCCCTACATCAGCCTCTAGAGGCACTACGTCAACCCTTAGAACCACTGTGTCACCCACGTTGGCTCTCTGAGGCACTGCACAGCTCCTAGTTGCCTCTGCATGAACCTCTGGCTGGCTCTGCGTCCCTCTCTCCCGGCCTCTGCACTGATCCTCCTAGTACTATCTCTGCCTCTCTGCTTCTGTATTCACTGCCCCTCAGTTGTAACTCCGATCACTCTTTCGACTTCCTCAGCAAACCCTGCCCCATAAAATCGAAATCTTGATCAACTCGGTGTGTTCTCTGTTGAAGTTTCTAAGTTTACTTAGTTTAGAAACCCTTATTGCACTTTTTCTTATTTATTCCTACCTACTTGTTATTTTTCTTTAACAAGTTATTTACAAAGTAAATACTGAAAATAAACACCAGTGCATGCTCAACATATTACAGATCAGCAACTAAAAGAAACAAGAACAAACACACCACATGACACCATTATTTTTAGACCAATGTCCTCGGAAAAACCCAATGTGGGAAAACCGGTGCAGCTATGTGAGGGTTTTCTTATTAAGCAATATCAGAGTACAATCTCGGTGCCGAAACTAGCCTACCCAACAGAGAATTTCCTTAGCAGCTATACCTCACAGTTTGAGAGAAATCTCCTGGCTGAAACCCCGAAAAATCCTTCCGACAGCTCTTCAGCACAAAACTACTCTTGCAACCCCAGCGTCTGCCCAATCTGGACTGCGTCAACCCCTCTCTGTCTCACGTTGGCCCTGCGTCAACCTTTCTAGGCCTGCGTCAGCTTTGGGAGCCTCTGCGTCAGCTACGCTGGCCCCTCTGGTGCTCTGCGTAGCACTTGGCTGCCTCTGCGTCAGCTACGCTGGCCCCTCTGGTGCTCTACGCAGCACTTGGCTGCCTCTGCGTGGCCTTGTGTCACCCTCCTTAGCTGTTGCGCTGCTCTCCCAATCACTGATTCTATCTCTCTTAGCAAACCCCGCTCTAGAGAATAGAATGACTGATCATCTAGTGTACTCTCCAAGTGACCCTCAAGCCTCCTCTTATACTTTTCCTGTTGACATCTCAACGGTCGAGATTTAAGTCCCTAATCAATGGCTAAAGATTAGATCTGGCTTGATCCATGTCTTTTGGACCACTCTAACACAAGTTCATCTTAATACACATTAATATTTTATTTTCGCTAAGTTTAGACTTAGGGACTCCATTAAAAATATTAATTACTTTAATATCTCCTGATCTGTTTAGAATCTGCTCAAACCCCTTCTAGGCATTGGAGATCTCATGTGCCCCAACCTCTCCACCAAATTTCGTGGCTAGAGCACATCCGATGCTACCCCAAATCAACACTCCCTCTTAGCGAGCACTGTGGTCTAGCAATACTCCTCACTGAGTATTACTCTGATCATTCGGCATCAGTACTTGTGCTGATGCTAGGCCTCCCTGCCCAACATCCTCTGCACTGTTGCATCCTGTACTACTGCCCATGGTTCTACCACTGCCACTGCTGCATCTGTACGACAGCTCCCTCTACATCCGTGTTGTTGCTGGTCCTTTCTCCCAGCACTGCATCTGCACTGCACCTCCTCTCATCATGTTGCATCGTGCTGCATCATGTTGCACTGCAACTCAGTTACTGAGAAGTAAGTAACTGATCTCCCAACCTGACCTCCCTGTTGGGCTAGAGACACCCACTAATGCTGAAGCTCCCTCTGCCACTGACAAGTGCTCCCTCTCTGACCTCTACGTTGTTGCAACAACTCCCTGCATCTCGCACCGTTGCACACCTCTCCGTGCCATCCTGCATTGGTGCAACACTTATGTGCCTCTCACACTACTACAGCCTGCTAGCCTCGTGCTGTCTCAAGACTCCTGCACTGTAGCTCTCTTTGTCGCTCCATCCGCATTCGTCTCTACCCGACTCAACCAATCCTGTTACTCCTCTTCGGGGCTCCCGTAGCAAGGTCTAATCCAAGAGGCTGGGTACCTCGAGGATCCTGCCCCTCACCGCCTATAGTTCGCCTGACTACAGCTCAATGTCTCCCCACTTCCGCTCAAGTGGCGTGTGCGTACTCATGGCACAGTCATCGTCTGTCAAAACTTCCTTCTCTGCCCATGCTGGCGCTGCCTTAGTCTCGGAAGACTCTCCCTTACTCTTCTTCCTTGGGCACTGGGTTGCATAATGACCCATCTCCCCACTATGGAAGCACTTGATCTTGGAGAGATCTTCCTTCTTCTGCTTCTTTTGCTTTCCCTCAGATGCTAGGGCCACATCCTCCTCCTCCTACTGAACTTTGATCCCTTTGTTGCTGCTACCTGTCTTTGACTGCCATCTGATCTCTTCCTGGCAAAGAGCTGCCCAGATCTCGTCCCAAGGTAGGAGAGTTCCTCTGCACAGGATACTCTGGACAAACACTTCCCAATCTTCTGAGACAGCATTCAAGGTTGTCCTCACCATAAGCTCTTGATTCGGTGTCACTCCTATAGCAGTCAACTGGTCTCGAATCTCATTCAGTCCTCCGAGGAAGGCGTCAATCAATTGACCTTTCTTCATCTGATACGACCTCATCTGGTTCTCGTGCAGCATTCTTCTCTGCACTGAAGTATGTTGGTACAGATTCTTGAGAGCCTCCCACATCTAAATTGTCGTTTCCTTCTTGGCTATATGTGGTACCACATGATCCTTGACCCCGTCAAGGATAATGCAATTGGCCCTCGCCATCGCCTCTTCATACTTGTCATTATCATTGGGGTCAACTAGGATACCTATAACCTTCAAAACGAAGTTCGTGACACGATTCCTATCAAGCACTGATAAGATTTTGGCCTTCCAGACTGCGAAGTTCGATGCTCCGTCCAGCCTATCCTGGTCTCTTACCCCGGGAAGTGCCATGACACTCCCCTACCTCCCTCCTGGAAGTTCTCGGTTCGACTCCTCCGAGTCTCTACTTCCCGTCTGGAAGTTCTCTTCTGGACTCCCTCTGAGTCCTGATTTCCCTCCTAGAAATCCTTCTGTCGCTTGTCGAGATGTTCCCTACTCTAATCGTCTTGTGCAACTGCACTGCTGATCCAGGTTCCTCAGCTAGAACCCCTCGGTAACAAGTCCTCTGGCCCTGCTCTGTCAGGCATTGTTCTGACTACAGTACCTCACCAACTCCACTCTGCAATATTTTTGTAGCCTTCTAGACTCCAACAACTGCCTCTCTGTGAACTGCGTCAGCCCCTCTCTGCCCCATGCTGGCTCTGCGTCACCCCAGATGGGTCTGCGTCAGCCTTGGGATGCCCTGATCCAAGTCCGGGGGTAACGAAGGACCCTTCCAAGACCTTTGACTTTCGTGATGTGTTAAATCGCATTTTAAAAGAACATTAATGAATACATCTCCATGCGGAAAAGAAGAGGAACAAGACAATCATCAACACATAAAAACATAAGCGTTGATAATGGAGTTTGTCCAGGAGGGACTACATCTCCGGGCCCCGGTGTCAAGATGGTGTAGGCCGCTGCATTAAGTGTTGTCAACAATGGTGATGTACACAAGAGATGATGTCACGATCATACAAGGAAAAATGCCCTCACGCAAGAGTGGCTCTAAGAGATATTCCACTACTGGAATTCTCAATCAAAAGACTCCTATCAATATGACACAAAAACATGCATGATGAACATCCCGCCAACATGGCATAAAAGGGACTTCAAAAACAAAACATGCATGACGACAACAAGAGTATCCCAGCAACATACAACAAGGGATCTCAAAGCATAACATGACAACTCATGATAGCAAGTACATCACATAGAAGATTCCGCATCAAAGTTCTCAGCTTCCTCTGCGTGGCTCTGGCTAGCTCTACGTCACACTTCCTTGGCTTTTGCGCTGCAACAGCTTCTATCACCTCGGGACAGTTGTTTTCTGTTGTTATTGCTCCGCTCGACTGATGTGTTTTAGTCCTCCTGTGATTTGCAATCACGCTCTGATACCATGTTGAAGTTTCTAAGTTTACTTAGTTTAGAAACCCTTCATACACTTTTTCTGATTTATTCCTACCTACTTGTTATTTTTCTTTAACAAGTTATTTACAAAATAAATACTGAAAATAAACACCAGTGCATGCTCAACATATTACAGATCAACAACTAAAAGAAACAAGAACAAACACACCACATGACACCATTATTTTTGGACCAATGTCCCTGGAAAAACCCAATGCGGGAAAACCGGTGCAATTATCTGAGGGTTTTCTTATTAAGCAATATCAGAGTACAATTTGAGTGTCGAAACTGGCCTACCCAACAAAGAATTTCCTTAGCAGCTATACCTCACAGTTTGAGAGAAATCTCCTGGCTGAAACCCCAAAAAATCCTTCCAGCAACTCTTCAGCACAAAACTGCTCCTGCAACCCCAGCGTCTGCCCAATCTGGACTATGTTAGCCCCTCTGTCTCACGTTGGCCTTGCGTCAGCCCCAACAGGCCTTGCGTCAGCTCTGGGAGCCTCTGCGTCAACTGCACTGACCCCTCTGGTGCTCTACGCAGCACTTAGCTGCCTATGCGTGGCCCTGCGTGAGCCCTTACTGGCTCTGTGTCACCCTCCTTGGCTGTTGCGCTGCTCTCCCAGCACAATCTCTACCTTCTTTCTTTCTCTGTACTCAACGCCCCTCAGCTGCTCTCCTTATCACTAATTCTATCTCTCTGATCATCTGGTGTACTCTCCAAGTGACCCTCAAGCCTCTTATATTTTTCCTGTTAACATCTCAACGGCCGAGATTAAATCCCTAATCAACTGCTAAGATTAGCTCTAGCTTGATCCATGTCTTTTGGACCACTCTAACACAGATTCATATTAATACACATTAATATTTTATTTTCCCTAAGTTTAGACTTAGGGACTCCATTAAAAATATTAATTATTTTAATATCTCCTGATCTGTTTAGAATCTGCCCAAACCCCTTCTAGGTATTGGAGATCTCATGTGCCCCAACCTCTCCACCAAATTTCGTGGCTAGAGCACATCCGATGCTGCCCCAAATCAACATTCTCCAAGTGACCCTCAAGCCTCCTCTTATACTTTTCTCATTGACAATTCAACGGCCAAGATTAAGTCCCTAATCAACGGCGAAGATTAACTCTGGCTTGATCCGTGACTTTTGGACCCTTTTAACATAGTTTTATATTAATTCACATTAATATTTTATTTTCCCTAAGTTTAGACTTAGGGACTCCATTAAAAATATTAATTATTTTAATATCTCCCAAACTAGTTATTAGATTCTGCCCAAACCATTTCTGGGTATTGAAGATCTCATGCGCTTTAGCCTCTCCACCAATTTTCGTGGCTAGAGCACATCTAATGCTATCCCAAATCAACTGTAAAACCTCAATTAGACTTGATCCCAGATTAAGTTGTTGAACACCATGCATCCTAGACATAGGGAGTACGGCAGTACATGATGCGTCCATCGGTATTGCTATGGTCCCTATCCACTTTTCCCAACTCATTGACCATATGAGAGGGGTACTTCCCATGAGTCCCAGACGACATGGTTAGGATGTATGTTGGGGCATCAACAGGAGAAGGTGAACCACTCAACCTTCTCATATTCCATAGGAGAAGGTGAACCACTCATCCTATGCATATGTCAATCGTAGGGGAAGGTGAACCACTCACCCTACACACATGTCATCAATCATAGGGGAAGGTGAACCACTCACCCTACACACATGTCCTCAATCATAGGGGAAGGTGAACCACTCACCCTACACACGTTAACCATAATGGGGTATCACAAGTGAAGGTAAAGCACTCACCCTATGGTCGCTCACCCTATGGTCGCTCATAGCTCCAAGAAGTACCCCAAGCCCCCAGGAGCTCCCAGAGCTCAATGTCCAACTCAAGCGAGACCCTCATGAGAAGTTCTTTCCACGAATCCAAGTCTCTCTCGAAAGGCTAAGAATTTGACCTTCCCTAAGGGCTTTGTGAGGATGTTTATGACTTTCTCATCAGTCCTGATGTGTTGGAGCCTTATTGCTCCCTGTTGTACCATATCCCAGATAAAGTGGTATCTGATATCAATGTACTTGGAGAGGTCGTGGAACATAGGATTCCCTAAAAGACGAATCCCACTCTAGTTGTTGCATAAGATCATGTTGGTACTCAGCACATGCTCAAATCGCTGACTGAAGAGCTTCCTCAACCAAACAACTTCACAACAGGCAATACTAGCTGTAATGCATTTGGCCTCAGTAATGCTTAGAGAAACCAATTTTTGCTCCCTGCTCATCTTAATGTGCTCTTTCGATCCACCACACTACTAGCCCAGTCAACATCAGTATATCCATGTAGCCTCAAATTCCCGGCAGTGTATCTTAGTCCATAGTTGATTGTGCCACAGAGATATCTCAAGAGATTCTTAGCAGCAATCCAACGTATGTGATGAGGCTCGACCATAAATTGACTCAACGTATTCACAGCGAAGCATATGTCCGGACGGGAGTTTACCAAGAACATCAGGGCCACCACAAGTTGTCTGTATTCTTGCCAATTCGGGCCCAGCAACACTACCACATAGCTTCTTGAAGTTGAGTTCCATCGGAGTAGACACAAACTTGCAATCCACCATCCCACATCTCTCGAGAAGCTTCACAATTTATTTCCTTGAGAAAGGAAAATCTCACCTAGTTTTTGCCAGATCTCCAAGCCGAGGAAGTAGTGCATCAGTCCTAGGTCCTTCATCTCGAACTCAGAAGCCAACTCCCTCTTGCATTGATAAATGAGAGGGTCTGCACCTATTAGAAAGAGATCATCTACATAAAGGACCAAAATGAGAGGCATGTCCTTTTGAACCTTGAAGTATAGTTTAGGATCATATTAAAATTGGCAACTAGAGCCAAATTCCACCTTGGGATAGCTCATATGATGGAGATGATTATTGCATTGGATTCCTCTTTTCGAGAGGTCCAATTTTGATATAAAGATCATCTCATTCTAACACGCAGAAGTGGAATTTTGAATTTATTCTCTCTCATGCACAAATTGTCAAGGTCGGCCCCAGTCAAATGTAGGCTCAAGAAACCCAATGGATATGTCTCCTCACCCTCAACGAATTGTATAAATAGGAGTGACCTCTCTCCTCAATTGGACATCACTCACACACATCATTCTTCTCTCTCTTCTCTTGATTGGTTTGTACAACTTGGGCAACCTCTCTCTCTCTCTCTCTCCCACGTGTGGCATAGAAGGACGAAAATTTCAGGGACAAGTACAAGTCGAAATTTCAGAGAACAAACCAACGTTGACCATCATTGACCAAGGGTCGTTTGACCATCTTTGACTGTGCTTTTTTGGGCAGATTTTCAATTTCTTGAGGCCACATTATCTGGCACAGAAACCGAGGTATTTGGGGCAGTTTGATCTACATTGACTGCAGGACTCTTTGACAACATCATTGACTGAAGTTTGACCGAATTTGACTAAGGTTGGGTGCACTGTTTTGGGTTGACTTTGACCCTTCTTGAAGGCCGAATTAGACTATTGTTGACCGAGCTGCTTGGAGGATGTTTTGTTGTTGATTTGATCAGTGTTGACTCTCTGGTTAGGGTTGCAGTTGACTGTTGTTGATTGGTGATTTTGACAAGGTTGTTTTGACTGTGTTTTGGGCAAGTAAATTTGATCTATAAGAATAAGAAGATTTGATCAAAGGGTTTTCCCCACATTGGGGTTTTTCCCTAGCATCCACCAAATCTTGTTTCCTCTTGTCTTGGCTTGTCTTTTGCACATGTTTTTATGTTCTATCTACATTTACTGTCAATGTGATTAAGTTAATGTGATTGCTACTGGAAATAATTGGAAATTGTCATTAAGCTAATAAGGAACATTGAAGTAAATTGTGCTAAAGCATAGAACATACCATTGTTATCTAAAATTAACATGGTATCGAAGCTCAAGTGAAGACAAAGCCCAAGCAAGAGTGAGGAAAAGCAATCACTAAGGAAAGTTGTTGGACAAGAAATTGGGACTAGTCCCAATGACGACTACATCTTACTTCAAATCCGAGCACAAGCTTAAGGACAAATCCGACTATCATACATGGAAGATGTCTCTAGATTTGACTTTGGAAGAAAATGAAGCCATGGACTATGTCAAAGGAAGAGTCGTGGAGCCTCCTTAAAATGCATCCGCAGCTGCACAAACAAAAATACGAGAAAGGTGAAGTTAAAGCTAAGAAAATTATTGTTCATTCTAATCACTAGACTTTGGTTGCCTATATTTCCGAATTGGAAACATCTAAGGAGAGATGTATGACAAGCTGGTTCGGATGTTCAAAGTAAATAATGCAAATCAAGTTCTCTTTCTCAAGAACAAGTTGAAAGACATCAAGATGGATAGAGGAGAATCCATTCAATCCTACTTCAGAAGGATTACCGAAATCAAGAATGATATCCTATATATTGGAGAATTCATTGGTGACATGGAGCTCACGCTTATTGCACTTAGAGGCCTTACAAGAGAATGGGATGTGTTTAACACTACCATCCTTAACAATGACAGGATTCTGGGATTTGATGAATTATTGGCTAGATGCACTCAAGAAGAAATAAGGATGATGGAAAGCCCTCAGATGGAAACAATCCTACCGCCTTCTCTGCTCATGCTAAGAGGAAGAACAACGTTGGTCCAAGAAGACAAGGTCAAGGGTTCAAGTTGGGATTCAAAGAAAGAAGAAAAGGGAGATGCTTCAATTGCAACAGGTTTGGCCACTTCGCTAGAGTGTCCTCACAAGAAGGATACTCCAAGACATGATGACAACAATAACAACAACTACAAAGGCAATGGCAATCAAAGGAACAACAGGAATGGTCATCCTCCCAAAAAGTCGAGAAACTCCATGTATGAAGAAGTTAATGTTGTAGAAAAGCAAAAAGAATTTTATCTTATTTTTGCCTCACTACCATCTCTCCTCCGAATACATTGGATCATTGGTTGATTGATAGTGATGCCTCAAGGTACTTCACTGGGTACAAAGAGGCTCTCTCAAACTTGATTGAAAAGAAGACAAATATGGAGATTATACTTGGGGATAATGCTACTTATCCCATGAAAGGAATTGGGATTGTTACTCTTCACTTAAATCAAGGTCAAACCCTTCATTTACAAGAAGTGTTGTATGTACCTGATTTGAAAAAGAACCAGGTCTCTATTTCTGCGATGGAAGATAAAGGTTTCAAAGTAACATTTGTTGATGGGAATGTTCGGGTTTGGAAAAGGAACCTGAGAGATGCATTCACTCTTGGATTCAGGGTTGAAGGTCTTTATCAGGTTGGAGGATGTTCGTTGGGAGCAAAGACTTGCGATACATCTCTTCTATCCAAATTATGGCACCGAAGATTTGTTCACCTTCATTACAAAGCCTTACCTGATGTAAGGAAGATGGTCACAAGTATGTCTGAATTCAGCTTAGATCATGAAGGTGTTTA
This sequence comes from Pinus taeda, assembly GCA_000404065.3. Lineage (NCBI taxonomy): Eukaryota > Viridiplantae > Streptophyta > Pinopsida > Pinales > Pinaceae > Pinus > Pinus taeda. The sequence goes on from APFE030048067.1 coordinate 85,436, forward strand.
TCAAGGTTGTGCAGCTGGAAAGCATATAAGGGGACCATTCCCCTCAAGTCAAAGTCAAACTACCGATATTCTTCAATTGGTCCATTCTGATCTTTGGGTGGATAATTGTACTATGCAATTTTGGTGGATGACTTCTCTTGCAAAACATGGATCTATTTCTTAAAGAAAAAGGACGAAATGTTCAAATGGTTCCGCTCTTTTAAAGCCTTGGTCGAGGATCAAACTAGAAAGAAGATCAAAATATTGAGGACCGATAATGGAACCGAATATGAGTCAAATGAATTCAATGACTATTGTAGAGAAGTTGGCATTAAGAGGGAGCCGACTACTACATATACTCTTGAGCAAAATGGAGTTGCCGAAAGGAAGAACCGAACTATCATAGAAGGCACCCATGCCATGCTTCATGACCAAGGTCTATCGAAGTTTTTATGGGGAGAAGTTGCCAATACCATTGTGTATGTTCAAAATAGATGCCCACATCAAGCATTAGACTTCAAGACACCCGAAGAAGTTTTCACTGGTAAGAAACCTGACGTTTCTCATTTCAGAATTTTTTGTTGTCCCATATATTTTCATGTGCCGAAAGAGAAAAGAAACAAGTTAGATGCATCTGGGAAGAAAGGAACGTGTGTGGGCTACAGTGAAACTTCGAAGGCATATAGAATCTATGTGCCAGGTCAAAGAGAAGTGGAAATAAGTCATGATGTCACTTTTGATAAAGATTTTGACCTTAGGAAAGTTTGAGATCTTCCTATCCCTAGGAAGGACAATGATGATGATGCAAGAAAGCAAGATGAACCTCCGATTGATGACCCGATGCTCGATGTGGAAGGTCTGATGGATCCCATTGATCCACCTCTTAGTCAGTGCTCTAATTCAAGAAAAATACCATTATGGCTCAAATATACTCTTGAAGATGTTGAGAGACATATTGCACCGAGGGGGACATTTCGTGAAAGCAAGAAGGCGAACAAGTACTAAAGGTACTTAGCTACCATGAGTACCATTGTACAATTTGAGCCATGTAAATTCGAAGAAGCCGTGAAACACCAAGTTTGGAAGGATGCGATGAACGAGGAATATGAGTCAATCATGAAGAATGATGTCTAGGATGTGGTTCCTAGACCCAAGGACAAGTCAGTGGTCACTTCAAAATGGCTCTACAAGATCAAACATGGAGCTGATGGGAGTGCTAAAAAGTTCAAGGCCAGATTCGTTGCTCGAGGCTTCTCTCAAAAGGAAGGAGTAGACTAGGATGATATATTTGCACCAGTTGCCCAATATACCACCATCCATTCGATCATAGACCTTGTTGCCTCGCAAGGATGGAGGTTACACCAAATGGATGTCAAAATTGCCTTCTTGCATGGCTCGCTTAAAGAGGAAGTCTATGTAGAACAACCTGAGGGGTTCAAAGTTCAAGATCGTAAGACACATGTATGCAGGTTGAAGAAATCCCTCTATGGGTTGAAGCAAGCCCCCAGGGCTTGGTATGAGAGAATTGATAGCTATCTTATGACGCTGGGATTTACAAGGAGCGATGCTGACCCGAACCTATACTTCAAGGTTGAAACGGACAAGGCTCTCATTTTGGTCCTTTATGTGGATGATCTCTTTCTAACAATTGATGACCCTCTCATTCATCAGTGCAAGAGGGAGATGGCTTCCGAATTCGAGATGAAGGACCTAGGATTGATGCACTACTTCCTAAGACTGAAGGTTTGGCAAAAGCCAGGTGAGATTTTCCTGTCTCAAGGAAAATACATTGTGAAGTTGCTTGAGAGATGTGGGATGGTGGATTGCAAGTTCATGTCTACTCCAATGGAACTCAACTTCAAGAAGCTATGTGGAAGTGTTGTGGGGCCCAGATTAGTGAACCCTTCGAAGTATCGTCAACTTGTGGGGGCCTTGATGTTATTGGTCAAATCCTGTCCTGACATATGCTTTGCTATGAACACATTGAGTCAATTTATGGTCAAGCCTCATCACATTCATTGGATTGCTACTAAGAATCTCTTGAGATATCTCCGGGGCACAATCCACTATGGGCTGAGATACACTACCGGGAACTTGAGGCTACATGGATATTCAGATGTTGACTGGGTTGGCAGTGTGGTGGATCGTAAGAGCACGTCTGGGTGTTGCTTCTCTTTGGGGTCTGCTTCAATATCTTGAATGAGAAAGAAGCAGAAATCGGTTGTTTTAAGCACCGCCGAGGCCGAATACATTGTTGCGAGTATGGCCTGTTGTGACGCTGTTTGGTTGAGGAAGCTCTTCAATGAGCTATTTCAGCACATGCTAGATACCACCATGATCTTCTATGACAACAAGAGTGGGATTCGCCTATTAGAGAATCTCATGTTCCACGACCACTCCAAGCACATTGATATCGGTACCACTTTATCCGGGATATGGTACAATGGGGAGCAATAAGGCTCCAACACATCAAGACAGATGAGCAGGTCGCAGTCATTCTCACAAAGCCTTTGGGGAAGGTCAAATTCTTAACCTTCCGAGAGAGACTTGGAATCGTGGAAAGGCCCTCCTATGAGGGTCCCGTATGAGTTGGACACTGAGCTCTGGGAGCTCTTGAGGGTTTAGCATACTTCTTGGAGCTATGAGCAACCATAGGGTGAGTGGTTCACCTTCCCCTATTAGTGTATTGTGTACAGGGTGAGTGGTTCACCTTCCCTTGTGATACCCCATTATGGTTGACATGTGTGTAGGGTGAGTGGTTCACCTTCCCCTACAATTGATGACATGTGTGTAGGGTGTGGTTCACCTTCCCCTACGATTGATGACATGTGTGTAGGGTGAGTGGTTCACCTTCCCCTACAATTGATGACATGTGTGTAGGGTGTGGTTCACCTTCCCCTACGATTGATGACATGTGTGTAGGGTGAGTGGTTCACCTTCCCCTACAACTGAAATATGCATAGGATGAGTGGTTCACCTTCTCCTGAGGAATATGAGAAGGTTGAGTGGTTCACCTTCTCCTGTTGATGCCCCAACATACATCCTAACCATGTAGTCTAGGACTCATGGGAAGTACCCCTCTCATATGGCCAATGAGTTGGGAAAAGTGGATAGGGACAATAGCACTGTCGATGGATGCATCGTGTACTGTCGTACTCCCTATGACTAGGATTCACAATGTTCAACAACTTGATCTGGGATCAAGGACTGACTTTTGTCCGTGGAGAGTGGTAAGGTCGTGTGACTCACTCTCAGTCACTTCTTCATTATTACTTCATGGTTCAGCAGAACATAGCAGAGCAATGATGACAGAGATGGCACATGATGACAGGATGGTATGATGATGATAGATGGATTGGCAGGTGGAATTCTCCCTAGTTGAAAGGGAGTGTTAAAATTTGGCAACTAGGGCCAAATTCCACCTTGGGACAGCTCATATGATGGAGATGATTATTGCATTGGATTCCTCTTTTCGAGAGGTCCAATTTTGATATAAAGATCATCTTATTTTCACAAGAAGAAGTGGAGTTTTGAATTTATTCTATCTCATGCACAAATTGTCAAGGTCGGCCTCAGTCAAATGTAGGCTCAAGAAGCCCAATGGATGTGTCTCCTCACCTTCAACAAATTGTATAAATAGGAGTGACCTCTCTCCTCATTTGGACATCACTCACACACATCATTCTTCTCTCCCTTCTCTTGATTGGTGTGTACAACTTGGGCAGCCTCTCTCTCTCTCCCACGTGTGGCATAGAAGGACGAAAATTTCAGGGACAAGTACAAGTTGAAATTACAGAGAACATACCAGCGTTGACCAAGGATCGTTTGACCATCTTTGATTGCACTTTTCTAGGCAGATTTCTGATTTCTTGAGGTCGCATTCGCTGGCACAAAAATCGATTTATTTGGGGCAGTTTGACTTGCGTTGACCGCAGGACTGTTTGACCGCAACATTGACTAAAGTTTGACCGAATTTGACTAAGGCTGGGTGGACTATTTTGGGTTGACTTTGACCATTCTTAAAGGCCGAATTGGACTATTGTTGACCTAGTTGCTTGGAGGATGTTTTGTTGCTGATTTGATCAACGTTGACTTCCTGGTTAGGGTTGCAGTTGATTGTTGTTGACTGCTGATTTTGACGGGGTTGTTTTGACTGTGTTTTGGGCAAGTAAATTTGATCTATGTACTCTCTCTCTGTTGAACTATTGAATAATAATAAGAAAATTTGAACAAAGGGTTTTTCCTTGACATCCGCCAAATCTTGTGACCTCTTGTCTTGGCTTGTCTTCTACACGTGTTTTTATGTTCTATCTGCATTTACTGTCAATGTGATTAAGTTAATGTGATTGCTACTGGAAATAATTGGAAACTGGCATTGGGCTGATAAGGAACATTGAAGTAAATTGTGCTAAAGCATAGAACATACCATTGTTATCTAAAATTAACAGATCATGTTAAAATTGGCAACTAGGGCCGAACTCGACATGGGTCATCTTATTTATGAAAGCTGATATTTTTCTTGGATTCCTCTCTCCAAGAGGTGTAGGATTGATCTAAAGATCATTCGATTCCGAAATGTACAAATGAAGATATGAATTTATTTATATTATGGACAAATTGTCAAGGTCAGCGAGCAAGCAAAACAGGCATTCAAACCCCCAACTCATTCTCAACATTGCATATAAAAGGAGACCTCAAGTCATTTTCACCATCATCTCATCTCACATCTCTCTCTCTCTCCTCTTGTGACTCGGTACGCATTTCTGGGCATTCTTCTCTCTCACACATGCAAAGGAAAGGAAGACAAATTTATGTTGACTGCATTGACCGAGCTACAGGGAGGCTGTTTGACTGCGTTGACTTGTTTTGACTTTGGTTTGGGTGAGGTATCTCTGTCTTAGCAAGCCGCAAATCTGGGCACCAAGACTGAGGTAATATGACCTCTCCTTTGACTAGCATTGACTGTACTAGGGCTAGCCGCAGAGTTGACTTTTGTTGACCAGCTTTGACAGGACTTTTTTGCACTGTTTTGGGCTAATTAGACTTCTTGTTGGAGGCCGAAGTTGACTGTGTTTGACCAAGCTGAATTGAGGAAGGAATCTGCCCTTTTGACCAACGTTGACTTTTCTGATTAGGGCTTTTTGTTGTTGTCATAAATTATCAGATTTGTAAATTGTACTCTCTCTCTCTACTAATCTATTGAACTAGGTTGCAAGAAACGAAGAAACGGGTATGAGTTTCCAAAACGGGAAGCGATACAAAACGCGACCTCCCCAAATTTTGGAAACGGGGAAACACGAATATATATATATATATGTGTGTGTGTGTGTGTGTGTGTGTGTGTGTGTGTGTGTGTGCAATCATAAAGCATAAATGATACATTATAATTTATTACACTTAAACATTAAGATTTAATTTACATCACATTTACTCATGAATGATCACATAATGAAAATAAAAATATTGGAATATCCAAAATCTCAAAATCAGCTTTTATTTATATTAATATATGAGGGTACAAGTACAATAAAGACTATAAGGCTGCAAGAGCGAGATCCAAATCAGGATTTTTTATCCACATCCCATTCTTTAGAAGGACCACTGTTGTATTAGGAGTCTCCTCCTACATAGTCGAACGACCTTAATGCTCTTAATTAAATACAAGTTTCATACCCAAGTACCCTACATGATCTTGATTATTGGGAGTTCCCCCAGCATAGAGGGCTTGGTTCTCTTGATTAAATACAAGTTCCATACCCTAGTACATGATAAAATCCAATGGAAACATTGCAATCCCTCTAATCCTGAAATCTTGAAAAACAGATAAGTCTGTTGTATTTTGAGTGAGATCTAAAATTCTACTTTCTCCATATGACATCCAATGAGGGTGAAACCACTCTCAAACATCCTGAGTCATTTCATGGTAATGTTAAAAATTTAAGTAAAATGATGAAAATGAAAAATAAAGGAGAATATCACTTTTACTTAACATTACCATGAACTACACATGCTTCAAACTCCCTGATGAACTACATATCAACACTAGGGCAAAAATTCACTTTTATAACTTTAGACACGCATCTAGAAGCAACTAGAAGTCACTAACATACCCTAAAAATAAATTTAAAAACAAATTTAAAAAAAAAAACACAAGTTAACGAGGAAACCTGTGTCGTACGGCCGTGAAACGCGTTTCCGACTGTACTGACCACGTTTGCGTTTCGGGAAACATGGCAATACAGCCATGAAACACGTTTCACGGCCATACCAAACACATTTCCGCGTTTCGTACCAGTTTCCGTACAGAAACGGACCTTTGTACCATGTTTCCTGCAACATAGCTATTGAAGAATATAAGAAGAATTGATCAAGGGTTTCCCCACATTGGGGTTTGTCCCTCGCTGGTGCCACATCTTGTGTCCTCTTGTTTTGGTTTGTCTTCTACTATTTATGTTTATGTTCTATCTGCATTTTATTATCATGTTGATGTGATAGCTAATCTGGATATTCATATTGAGCTAATAAATAAATTGAAGTAAAATTGCTCTAAAGCATAGAACATACCATTGTTGCCTAAAATTAACATGGTATCAGAGCTGAGGTGAAGACAAAGCCCAAGCAAGAGTGAAAAAGCAATTACCAAAGACAGTTGGACAAGGACAAAAGGCTCAATGGGTTCCTCATCCCACTTCCCAGCTGAAGACAATTTCCATGAAAAATCTGACTATCATGGATGGAAGATGCCTCTTGATTTGACCTTGGAAGAACAAGAAGTGTTGGATTATGTGAAGGGTAAAATCCTTAAGCCTCCTTCAAATGCACCGGCTACTGCGAAGACCAAGTACAATAGGGCTGAAATCAAAGCAAAGAAGATTATCAAGGATTCCATTGACAAGCATCTGGTGGCCTATATCTCCGAATTGAAGACCTCCAAGCACATCTATGACAGGTCGGTTGGCATGTTCAAGTTTAGTAATGCTAATCAAATTCTATTTCTCAAGAATAAGTTGAAGGATATTAAGAAGGACAATGACGAGGGAATTCAATCCTATTTCTTGAGGATTACTGAGATCAAGAATGATCTACTCTCGATTGGAGAGGTCATTCCTAACAGGGAACTTACTCTCACCACCCTTGGAGGACTCCCACCTGAGTGGTATGTATTTAGAACCACCATACTCAACAATGGTCAAATTCCAGGGTTTGAAGAATTGATGTCGAGATGCATTCAAGAAGAAACAAGAATGGTGGAGCAAGAAATGCCTTCTAATAGAAGCAACCCCTCTGCATTCTCTGCTCATGCCAACAAGAAGAACAATGCAGGTTCAAAGAAGCAAAGTCAAGGAAGACCGGGATTCAGAAATGGAAGGAAGGGAAGATGCTTTGTTTGCAATAAGTTTGGCCACTATGCAAGGGAGTGTGCAAATAGAAGGGACAAATCGCATGATGAGGATCACAATCATTCCAGGGGCAACTTCAACAACAACGATCAAAGGAATGGCAGGTCCAATGGCAAAGGAAAAAGGAATGTGAGACATCAAGGAAATGGTCGACGCTCCAAGAAATCAAGGAACTCTAGTTATGAAGAACCCAATGTTGTTAACAATAAGCAAAAAGAATACTATCTTATATCGGCCCTCTTCACTGCCTCTCTTGCGAAAACTTTGGCAAATTGGTTGATTGATAATGGTGCCTCAAGGCACTTCACTGGATACAAGGAAGCCCTCTCTAATCTGATAGAAAAGGAGACAAACTTGGAGATCATCCTTGGAGATGATGCCACCTATTCCGTGAAGGGAGTAGGGAATGTTACCCTTCAATTGAATCAAGGTAACACTATTCATTTGCAAGAAATGCTATATGTACCTGATCTCAAGAAGAACCTGGTGCCCATTTCAGCCATGGAGGACAAAGAATTCAAGGTGGCATTCATCGACGAAAAGGTATGTGTTTGGAAAAGAAATTTTAAACATGCTTTTACTCGTATGTTCAAGGTTGACACTTTGTATCAACTTGGAGGAAGTCCATTGGGAGCCATGTCTTGCGACACATCTCTACAATCTGAACCATGGTACCGGAGGTTTGTGCATCTTCATTATAAGGCCCTACCCGATGTGAGACAGACGGTGACAGGTATGTGAGACAGATGGTGAAGGATAACTTACAAGGGGACCATTCCCCTCAAGTAATAGCAAGACCACAGAAATATTGCAATTGATCCACTCCGACATATCTGGTATGATGCGCGTAAACTCTTTGGGAGGATAGTTATATTATCTCACCTTTACAGATGATTATTCTCGCAAGACCTGGATCTACTTCTTGAAAAAGAAGGATGAAGTGTTCCCCTAGTTCCATCACTTCGAAGCCTTGATTGAAAACCAATATGAGAAGAGAATCAAGATATTGAGGGCTGATAATTGGACCAAGTACGAATCCAATGAATTCCATGATTATTGCAGAGAAGTTGGCATTAAGAGGGAGACTACAACGTCATACACCCCTGAGCAAAATGGTGTGGCCGAAAGGAAGAATCGCACTATTGTAGAAGTTTTTCGTGTCATGCTTCATGATCAAGGGCATCCGAAGTTCCTATGGGCTAAAGCTGCAAAAATCGCCATGTATGTTCAAAATTGATGCCCTCGTCAAGCATTGGACTCCAAGACTCCCAAAGAAATGTTCACTGGTAAGAAACACGATGTCTCTCATTTTAGAATTTTCGGAAGTCCTTTATATTTTCATGTGCCGAAAGAGAAAAGAAGCAAATTGGGTGTATCTAGGAAGAAAGGAATCTTTGTGGGCTATAGTGAAAATTCTAAGGGATATAAAATTTATGTGGCTAGTCAAAAGGAAGTTGAGATAAGTCATGATGTCACCTTCGACAAAGATATGGCCCTCAAGAAGATCAACAACCTTCCTATCCTAAGGAAGGACAAAGAAGATAACACCGGAAATCAAGGTGCAAAAGAAGATGAAAGGATGCCTAATGTTGATGAACCTATGGATCTTATTGATCCTCCTCCTCATGAACCCTCCTCCTCCAAAAGGAGACCCTCATACGTTAGGGAGACTCTCGAAGATGCCAAGAGACACATTGCACCAAGGGGGACTTTCCGTGAAAGCAAGAAGCCGAACAGGTATCAAGGATATTTGACCACCATGAGCACTATCATTCAAAAATGAGCCTTCATCATTCGAAGAAGTCGTGAAGCATAAAGTATGGAAGGATGCTATGAATGAAGAATACAAGTCAATTATGAAGAATGATGTCTGGGATGTGGTCCCTAGACCCCAGGACAAATCGATTGTCACCTCTAAGTGGCTCTACAAAATCAAGCATGGAGCTAATGGAAGTGCAGACCCTCTCATTCACAAATGTAAGAGTGAGTTGGCTTCTGAATTTGAGATGAAGGACCTAGGACCGATGCACTATTTCCTAGGGTTGGAGGTCTGGCAAAAGCCAAGTGAAATTTTCCTCTCTCAAGGAAAATATGTTATGAAGATATTGGAAATATTTGGGATGGTGGACTGCAAGCTTGTGACTACTCCGATGGAACTTAACTTTAATAAGTTATGTGGTAGTGCTGCTAGACCTGAATTGGGAAATGCTTCTGAGTATCGTCAACTCATAGGAGCATTTATGTTCTTGGTGATCTCCCATCCGGACATATGTTTTGCAGTTAACACATTGAGCCAATATATGATTGAGCCTCACCATATACATTGGATTGGTGCCAAGAATCTTCTAAGATATCCTCGGGGCACAATCACTCATGGACTGAGATACACTGCCGAAGATGTGAGGTTGCATGGTTATTCTAATGTTGATTGGGTTGGTAGTGTGGTGGATCGCAAGAGCACTTTTGGATGTTGTTTTTCTTTGGGTTCTACTTCGATATCCTGGATGAGCAGGACGCAGAAATCGATTGCCTTGAGCACCGCCGAGGTCGAATACATAGCTGCTAGTATGGCCTCCTGTGAAGCTGTCTGGTTGAGGAAGCTCTCCAGTGAGCCGTTTGGACATGTGTTGGATACCATCGTGATCCTCTACGACAACCAGAGTGGGATCCGATTATCAGAGAATCTTGTGTTTCATGATCGCTCCAAGCATATAGATATAAGGTACCACTTTATCCGGGATGTGGTACAATGAGGAGCAATAAGGTATTCTAACAAAGCCCCTAGAGAAGGTCAAGTTCTTGGCCTTCCGAGAACGACTTGGAGGCATGGAGAGACCCTCTTATGAGGGTTCTGTATGATATGGACATTGAGCTCTGGGAGCTCTGGGGGGCTTGGGGTACTTCTTGGAGCGATGAGAAACTATAGGGTGAGTGGTTCAACCTTCCCCTAATGGTTTGCTATGTACAGGGTGAGTGGTTCAGCCTTCCCATGTGATACCCCATGGCAACATGTAGGCAAGATGAGTGGTTCATCCTTCTCCTACTGAGACATCCTACCCATGCAATATGGGACTCATGGGAAGTACCTCTCATCTGGACAATGAGTACGTAAATGAGGATAGGGACCATAGTATTGTCGATGGATGCATCGTGTACTATCGTACTCCCTATGCTAGGATGACTGTGCAGCAGCTACATGGACCCCTCCCTTCCGTTGTTGCCAACGCTTTCCCGAGCCGGCTGATATGGGATATTGATCTGGGATCAATTGGAACTGACTTCGGATCAAGAGTGGTATGAGACACTCTCTTTTGATTGGAACTGTTAGGTCAGTCAGAGTGGTATGAGACACTGTCTTTTATTTGGGACTGACTTTGGGTAAGTAGAGAATGGTATGATAAATTCTCGATCACTTCTTCTTCATAATTCGACAGAGCAGAGTAGAATAGAGCAATGCAGAGCAGTGCATTGATGGCAGAGATAGTACAGATTGGCAGATGGAGTTCTCCCTAGTTGAGAGGGAGTGTTAAAATTGGCAACTAGCGTCAAACTCCACATCGGTCATCTTATTTATGATAGTTGATATTTTTCTTGGATTCCTCTCTCTAAGAGGTGTAGGATTGATCTAAAGATCATCCATTCCCACATGTACAAATGAAGCTATGAATTTATTTATATTATGGACAAATTCTCAAGGTCAGCCAGCAAGCAAAACAAGCATTCAAACCCCCAACTCATCCTCAACGTTGCATATAAAAGGAGACCTCAAGTCATTTTCACCATCATCTCATCTCACATCTCTCTCTCTCTCCTCTTGTGATTGGGTACGCATTTTTGGACATTCTTCTCTCACACGTGCGAAGGAAAGGAAGACAAATTTTTGTTCACTGTGTTGACCGAGCTGCAGGGAGGTTGTTTGACTGTGTTGACTTGAAGCTTTGACCTATTTTGATTTCAGTTTGGGTGAGGTATCTCTATCTTAGCAGGCCACAGATCTGGGCACTAAAACCGAGGCAATCTGACCTCTCCTTTGACTAGCGTTGACTATACTAGGGCTACCCACAAAGTTAACTTTTATTGACCAGTTTTTACTGAACTCTTTTGGATTGTTTTGGGCTTATTAGACTTGTTGTTGGAGGTCGAAGTTGACTAGGTTTTACCAAGCTGAACTGAGGAAGGAATCTGCCTGTTGACCAGCATTGACTTTTCTGGTTAGGGCTTTTGTTGTTGTCATAAATTATCAGATTTATAAATTGTACTCTCTCTCTCTACTGAACTATTGAAGAATATAAGAAGAATTGATCAAGGGTTTCCCCACATTGGGGTTTGTCCCTCACTGGTGCCACATCTTGTGTCCTCTTGTCTTGGCTTGTCTTCTACTATTTATGTTTATGTTATATCTGCATTTTACTATCATGTTGATGTGATTTCCAATCTGGATATTGATATTGGGCTAATAAAGAAATTGAAGTAAAATTGCTCTAAAGCATAGAACATACCATTGGTGCCTAAAATTAACAGATCAACATCGCTCCTTGTAAATCCCAACGTCATAAGATAACTATCATTCCTCTCATACCAAGCCCTAAGGGCTTGCTTCAAAACCCATAGAGGGTTTTCTTCAACTTGCATACATGTGTCCTTCAATCTTGTATTTCGAACCCCTGAGGTTGTTCCAAGTAGACTTCCTCCTTAAGCGAGCAAAGCAAGAAAGCATTCTTAACGTCCATTTGATGTAGGCTCCATCCTTGAGTGGCAGCAAGGGCAATAATGGATCAGATAGTGGTATATCGCGCAATCAGTGCAAATATCTCGTCATAGTCTACTCTTTCCTTTTGAGAGAAGCCTCGAGCAACAAACCTAGCCTTGTATTTCTCAGCACTCCCATTTGCTCCATGTTTGATTTTGTATAGCCATTTTAAGATGACTACGGACTTGTCCTTCAGTCTAGGCACCACATCCCAGACATCATTTTTCATGATAGATTTATACTCTTCATTCATCGCATCCTTTCAGACTTGGTGCTTTACGACTTCTTTGAATGTACATGGCTAAGTTTGAACAATAGTACTCATAGTAGCTAAGTACCCTTGATACTTATTCAGCTTCTTACTTCCACAGAATGTCCCTCTTGGAGCAATATGTCTATTAGCATCTTCGAGAGTATCATTGAGCCACAAAGGTCTTTTCGTTGAGGTAGAGGGATCACCTAGAGGTGGATCAATGGGATCCATCGAGCATTCAACATCGAGCATAGGCTCATCTATCAGAGGTTCATCCTGTTTTTCTGCAACATCATCATTATCCTTCCTTGGAATGGGGAGATCTCTGGCTTTCCCAAGGGCAGTGTCTTCATCGAAGGTGACATCATGGCTTACTTCCACATCTCTTTGACCAGGCACATAGATTTTGTATGCATTTGAATTTTCACTATAGCCCACAAACGTACCTTTCTTCCCAGATGCTTCCAACTTGTTTCTTTTCTCTTTAGGCACATGAAAATACACAAAAGCCAAAAATGAGAAACATCGGGTTTCTTACCAGTGAAAACTTCTTCGAGTGCCTTGAAATCCAGTGCTTGATGCATGCTCCTATTTTGAACATACACTGCAGTGTTGGCAGCTTCTCCCCATAAGAATTTTGGTAGACCTTAATCATAGAGCATGGCACGAGTGGCTTCCATAATTATTGGATTCTTCCTTTTGGCAAATCCAATTTACTCAGGAGTGTATGGAACGGTTGTCTCCCTCTTAATGCTAGCCTCTCTACAAAAGTCATTGAATTCATTTGATTCATATTCAATTCCACTATCAATCCTCAATATTTTGATCTTCTTCCCTGTTTGATTCTCCACCAAGGCTTCGAATAAACGAAATATTTGAACACTTCATCTTTCTTCTTCAAGAAATAGATCCATGTTTTGCGAGAGAAGCCATCCACAAAAATTGCATAGTATGAGTATCCTCCCAATGATGTTACAGGCAACATACCAAATAAGTCAAAATGGACCAATTGAAGAATATCAGTAGTTTGGCTTTCACATGAAGGGAATGGACCCCTTGTAAGTTTCCCAACTGCACAACTTGGCAAACTCCTTCATGATTCATGTTGAAATCGGGCATACCTGTGACCATTTTCCTTTACCCCAAGTAAGGCTTTGTAATGAAGGTGGGCAAATCACTGTTGCCATAATTTAGATTGAAGAGAAGTATCGCAAGTCAAGGCTCCCAAAGGACTTCCTCCAACTTGATAGAGACCATCAACCCTAAATCCAAGTGTAAATGCATCTTTAGGGTTTCTTTGCCAAATGGGTTTCTTTGCCAAATACGTACCTTTCCATCGATGAATGCTACCTTGAAGCCTTTATCTTCCATCGCAGAAATAAGCACCAGGTTCTGCTTCAAATCGAGTACAAGAAATACTTCTTGTAGATGAATGGTTTGACCTTGATTCAAGTGAAGAGTGACAGTACCTATCCTTGTCACAGGGTAGGTGGCATTGTGTATGATTTCCAAATTAGTCTTATTTTTCAATCAAATTTGAGAGGGCCTCTTTGTACCCAATGAAGTGCCTTGAGGTCCATTATCAATCAACCAATGATCCAAAGTATACAAAGGAGAGGTAGTAGATAGAGCGGAAATAAGATAAAACTCATTTTGTTTTTCTACAACATAACTTTCCTCATACCTCGAATTTCTCAATTTTTTGGGAGGTCGACCATTTCCATATCGAGCAACAGGAGCATTGCTTTTTCCTTTATTGTTGAACTTCTTGTTGTTTTGATTGCCATTGTCTTTGTTGTTGTTATTGTGTTAGGTTCCTATACTACTAGTGTAGCCCCTTATTGTTATTAGTGCAACCCCCTTATAATATTGTTGTGCCCATGTAGTCCCCATGTCATTATTAATGTGCCCCATAGAAGCCCACTATTGTTATTGTTGTGCCCCTACAATATTATTGTTATGTAGGTTCTGATTATATTGGGACCGCTTAGACTCCTATATATAGAAAGGAGGTATTGTCATTTGTATCATCCTAGAATTGTTCATTTGTGTAATGTAAAGGAGGTTGCCCCCTCAAAAAGGTTGATTTGAAGTCGTTGATCTATCTTTTCTACCTTTTTGTGAGTTGGTTTCATAACATTTGGTATCAGAGCTTTGGATTCTAGGGTTTCGCTGCTCCAAACAGGGCATCGTGGCATTTTTGCTATAACTTTTTCTCTATGAAGTTTCATAAGCTCAAAAAAACCCATTTGAGCAGAAATCTTTCTGAATCTCGAGTCTGAATCTCAGATCTTATATCGCTATATTTTCGAAGATATGATCTAAGGAAGTTAGGGTTTTTGCAAGATCCAGAATTCCATCTCAAACAAGTCATCGTGGCATTTTCGCTATAATTTGTTTTCTACGAAGGTTCAGACTCTGACATTGAAACCCATTTGAGCTGAAATCTTGGTGAAGCTCGAGCCCGAATTTTAGATCTTGTTTCGCTATAATTTAGGAGATACGGTCCAAGACATTTAGGGTTTCTGCAGGCTCCTAAATTACATCCTAAATAGGTGACCTTGGGAAAATCGTCGTAACTCTCTTTGAGCATCAGATTGAAATTTCGTAAGAAGTTACAGAAAGAGGACCAACTGTACCTTTTTGTGTATTGTTTTCAGGTCCAAAGGTCGAAACAATGACACGTGGCACTTCGTACAAGTTCGCTCTTCTGAAAAAGTATATAATCAAGTCATCTTGGGAGATTGGGCATAACTCTTTCTTAGGGAATCCAATTTCGATCATACTAGTGGCAATGGAAAGAGGACGCAGAGGGCTACTGCAGGTTGCAATTTCAAACCTTGGAGATCTAAAATTTCAGAGATACAATAGATTCAAGATCGAGCTGATAAAAGCAAGAAAAATAATGACTTGAATCAAGAAAATAGAAACACCTAGTAAGCAAAATTGGATGGATGATTTGAAGAATGCGATCGAAGCTAAGATAAATAGTTTTATATGTGCCATGGAAGCCAATATCGATGGTAGGTGTTGTAACATTATTTGGTTTTGATAAGTTAGTATATTAGTCAAAATAATTTTAAAATGTTAGGCTAATTTATTGTTTTATAGTCATCCATATCAATAAAATGTTAGGTGTTAGTTGCCCTAAATAAAGAAGGCAAAAGGAAAATAAAATGCTAGGGAAGCAAAAAGAAAAGAAAGGCTTCATTTCATGTTTTTATAAATGCACATGCTGCTAGTCAAAATGCGCCACAAGTCAATTATCAAATATTATTTTCATGTGCAGAAGAAAAAGGCAGAGTAAAGGTTTGCTCTAAGGTTTATATATCAATTATTTTGGTATTAATCCTATCCCTAAGTTTTAACACCCCCCATATATCACACATATTCCTTATGCATTAAGCATTTAACTCCCGTCAGCCCCACCGGGTGTCCTGTCACATCATAAATTAACACGCCGACACCTCTCACTTCATCTCCGCCCATCTCCCAAGATCCGACAACCCATATGACTTTTCGGCCCCCCCTCACCATTCGAGCTTTACCGCCGGGGGGGTCCAAAATGGACGGTATATGAAACGTGCCCTCCCCTACATGTCAATGCCAGAGCTTTTCGGACCCCCCTCGGGTGAAACCACTAACTGCTCTCCCCCCCTCCGAAAAGTTGTTTTCTTTCACTTCCGATACTGCTCTCCTATCCGTTGCGCTCCCGCCATTCACCTTCCGCCACAACACTCGTCCGTTAACTCCATCCAATTATAATTGTTCCCTCCAGAATTAACCCGTTAAGCAATTAATTGTTTAGTCGTTAATTCAACAGACCCGCGCCACCTTCAACGGAAAAACCAAATCTGCTATATAAACCTCCCTTTCACAGGTTAACAGGTTACCGAATTCATGCATTATCACTGTATTTGATTTGATTACAGGTTGTTGGATTAAACTTCGACTGTTTCTACCTGCCAGCGACACTATTTGCTCATTCTTCTCAACCTATTGCCTCTGTTCTTCCCTCCAAAATCTGAATCCTCTCTGCGTATTCAAACTCCCAATCCAGTTTTCATTCTTGTTCATAGCCTTAGCCAAGATGCCTCCAAAGGACAAAGAACCAGAGGAACCTATCAATCCTTCGATCTATCCTCCCATAGATCTTCATCACTATTAGAATAATTTTAATTTAGTTTAATGCTCATTCTTCTAGCTGTTGCTATTTTCATTTCTTTAGCAGTTTCTTATATGAAACTGAATCTTACATAGAAACTTGATGTTTCTATCTTTGTAAATATCTCTGTATTATTATTGAGTATTGTTGCTCAATCAATTCATTGAATTCATTTGGAAATCCATATGCGTGTTTCGCACTGTTTTATGGTATCTGAGCCAGAATCCTAAATCTCGTGAGTTCTTTCTCTCAATCCCTTCTAAGGTCGAGCCCTCTGTAAGCCAGATAGCCTTCACTGAGTCTTAGCTTCGGCTCTGCTCACTGTGATAAAAGCTTACAGTCGTCTATCTCGATACAGAAGCGGATTCTGGATTTTGTGGAATTACGAGGACCAAGGGTTCTTTGTCTGTATGAATTCCAGTTTTTGTAGAATAGATCTCAGTTGTTGGTGTTAATCTCAGAAGAGATTACGTGTGAAAATTTTTGATTGGGACGCTCGGTCACTAAGGTACGCACATACAGCAATTTTTGGCACGCCCGGTGGCTCATCGCACTCGTTTTCTTCTTTGCCCGTGGCTTCATCAAAACTCTGCTTCTTCGCCTGTGGCTTCCAGACGTGCCACGCACAGTCACCGGGTTGTTTGTTTTGATCGGCGTAAAAGTGGTAAAACTCGGTCTATCACGCACGGGCTCGGTCCACCGTCCACCATCAGTATAGCCGCACGACCATTCCAGTTTTCAATCAAATCGTGCCAGGTAAGTCGGGTATATCTCTCGACGTTTTTTTTCAAAAATTCCATTTCAAAACGCCGCCCGTTCATACTCAAACTGCCTGCGGACCCTGAACAACGACGATCAGAACTTAAAAAAAAAAAATCCCGCAGACGTTTTTACCGGATGCCACAGCAGTTCCGATCAGAACGTCAAAGTACCCCGCAGACGTTTTTTTGCCGGCTGAGATCGAACACGAAAATTTTTACCGATTGCAGGGTTTACAGCAAAACGCCGCACGGTAATTTTTTTTTATATATTTTGTTACGTGGTCAGCACGTCGTTTATCACAGCAATACGATTTTTTCTGCGTGATCCGATAACGGGTCTCTTCCTACAGTAATTACGCATTTTGTTGCGTGGTCAGAACCTTGTTTGGTCAGCGGATCACTGTGACTCTATACAGCAGAGTCCACCACTGATATTTGGATATATTTTTGACAGTATTATTAATTCTTATATTCAGTGATTATTCTAAACAAATCTGTGCTTCTCAAAGTTTTGTGTGGTAACAGTAGCATTCGGTAGCTCTTTCTCAAAGAGCAAGTTCGGGCTATTTTATACCAGCATCTATCAAATTTCATTCAGATCAGTCAGATCTCACTATCTTGAGAAACAGACAGATGGCTTCACTAACCAATCTAATGCTGGAAGGTTGTCAACACTTCAATGGCACAAACTACAACATCTGGAAACAGAGAATGTTAACCATTTTTTAATATAGGCGTCTTGACCAGCTCGTTCTCAAAAAGGAGCTCCGTCCTGGTACAGCTGGCACCAATCAAGACAAGTTTGATGATCGAAATCGAGAGGCAGTCATGCTTCTCAAGCTCTCTGTCGCTGATGATCAGTTACCTCAGATTCCTTCTGGCAAGACAGCTGCTGAGATTTGGCAACAGTTGAAGGACCTTCACGAGACATCCGACAAAAGCAGAGCCTTCTTTCTCAAAAATCAGTTGTTCTCCATCATGATGGATGAACATATGTCTTTACAGGAACATCTCAACAAGATTAAAGATATTCGAGATCAGCTTGAAGCCATTGGTCGCACCATGGAGGAAGAAGATCTGGTAGTCATCACTCTGAAAAGTCTACCACAAACTTATGAGCACTTCATAGAAACTCTAAACATTACTGCCACTAATGTTGATCTAAAGTTCCCAGATTTATGCACCAAACTTATGCAGCAGGATCGATGGAAACAACAGTTTGGTAGTGGTGCAGCATCAGCTTCTTCAGAAAATGCCTTTGCTGCCAAATATCAGTCATCTCAGTCCTTTCAGCAGAAAGGTCCTTCTCAGTCTTTTGATCCGGCTAGGAAGAAAACTGTGCAGTGTAACTACTGTCACAAATTTGGTCACATGAAGAAAGATTGCCGACAGAGAATTGCTTCTGAACAGAAGAAACAAGGAGGACTTCATCAGACAGCAAATGTTGCAGAACATTCCGAGCAGACAGATTCTGCGTTTTATGCTTTTATGGCTAAAAGGTCTTCCGATCATATTCCATCATCTGCCTGGTACATTGACTCTGGTGCATCACGCCATTTCTCTCACAGGCGTGACTGGTTTATTGACTTCTCACCTTTTAGTGATTCCGTGGTATTTGGAGGAGGTGAAAAATACACAGTAGATGGCAGAGGTACAGTTCAAATACAGTCTAGTGGACGCACACTTATCTTCCTGAATGTATACTATGTTCCTGGGATGGAAATTAATTTGTTGTCCGTCAGTCAGATTATGAGGAACTCCCCCCAGCTTGATGTAGTATTCAATATGCACAAACGCTCTATTATCGACAGGGAGACTAATCTTACAGTTGTTGTTGGCCTAGAAGATCATGGTCTATACAGGCTTCTTGACACTGGAAATTTTCCAGAAGTGGCTCTCGCAGCTCGTGCTTCTCCCATCAGCACTTTATGGCATCAGCAATATGGGCACCTAAACATGCAGTATCTCTCGCAGCTCTCTCGAGAAGGACTTGTGTCAAGATTACCTGATATTCAGACTCAGCAGTTGGGTGTATGCGGTGCGTGTCAAGCTGGAAAACAACATCAGTCTTCATTCACGACTGGAGAATCCTGGCGCGCATCTAAGGTACTCCAGCTACTTCATGTTGATATTTGCGGTCCCATGAAAACATCTTCTATCACTGCTTCCAAATATTTTTTGCTTATTGTAGATGATTTCAGAAGAAAGATGTGGGTTTATTTTCTAAAAAATAAATCTGATGCATTTAGTATATTTCAGAAGTTTAAAACTTTAGTTGAAAAAGAGTCTAGCTGTGATATCATGACTCTTAGGACAGATAATGGGGGGGAATTTTGTTCTTCTGCTTTTTCCACCTTCTGTGCTACTCATGGCATAAAACGCCAGTTCACTTACCCTACACCCCTCAGCAGAACAGTGTTGTTGAACGCCGCAACCGCACGGTTATTGAAATGGTTCGCTCCATGTTACAGCACAAGAATGTTCCCAACAAATTCTGGGCTGAAGCAGTCTTTACTGTGGTCTATCTTCTTAACAGATCTCCTACTCAGGCTGTTAAAGGGAAAACTCCCGAAGAGGTGTGGTCTGGTCGTAAGCCTAAGATCAGTCACCTCAAAGTCTTCGGCTCAATTGCATATGTTTGGATTCCAGCTGCTAAACGCTCTAAGTTGGATTCCAAAAGCCAGAAACTCTTGATGACAGGGTACAGTGATCACCACAAGGCCTATAGACTAATTGATATTGCCACTGGTCGCCTTAGCTTCAGTCAGGATGTGGTATTTGATGAAGACAGAGGATTCTTTCAGTCTTCTTTTGAGCAGTATTCTACAGATCAGCCTCACAGTATTCTTCTTCCGGTAGGTCCACCTGATGGGAGGGATGATGCAGTATCAATGTTTGATAATACACTGCCCGAGCTTCCTCCGGAAAATAACTCTTCTCTTGCTGCTCCTATTGCTCTTGACCCCTCTTCTTCTACTCCTAATGTTAGTTCCTCTACTCTTCGACCAAAATGGTGGGCTAAAACCATTGGTGATCTTCGGGATGATGAACTTCTTGAAGGACGCACCTCTAGACATAAGAGCACACAGCAGTCTACAGTAAATTTTGCGCTTATGGCTAATATACACAGTACCTTTGAGCCTCAAACTTACTCAGAGGCTAAGGGTACACCTGAATGTCAATAGGCTATGGACGCTGAATTTCAGAGTCTTCAGAAAAATCACACATGGACCCTGTCTGATCTTCCTGAAGGGAAAAAGCCCATTAGCTGCAAATGGATATATAAAGTGAAGTACAAAGCCAATGGAACTCTAGACAAGTATAAAGCTCGTCTTGTGGCTCGAGGATTCTCACAGAAGGAAGGCATTGACTATGAGGAGACTTTTGCTCCTACAGCCAAGATGAGTACCATACGGCTTGTCCTTGCCCTAACAGCTCAGTTCAAATGGAAAGTTCATCAGATGGATGTAAAAAGTGCTTTCCTAATGGTGACTTACAGGAAGAAGTCTACATGACACAGCCTCCAGGATTTAAGATTGCCGGTCAAGAACAGAAAGTGTGTAGATTAGCTAAAGCTCTCTATGGATTGAAACAAGCTCCTCGGGCTTGGTACATGAAAATTGATCAGTACCTGACAGATCATGGTTTTCAGCGAAGCCCATCTGATGCAAATCTGTATATCAAGCACACTGATGATGATATCTTGTTTGTGGTTGTCTATGTCGATGACCTTATCATTACTGGCAGCTCTGCACATTTGATCCATGGGATCAAACAAGACTTATGCAAAACTTTTGATATGACAGACTTGGGACTTCTTCACTATTGTCTGGGGATTGAAGTTTGGCAGACTGAGAATCACATCTTTCTCTCTCAGTCCAAGTATGCCAAGAATCTTGTGGACAGGTTCAGAATGCAGGATTGCAAACCAGCCACGACTCCTATGGAACCAGGGCTCAAACTTTCAGCTCAGTCATCCTCTCCCCTTGTGGATGAAACTTTATTCAGGCAATTAGTTGGCAGTCTTATCTATCTTACGACCACCAGACCTGACATCAGTTTTTCAGTGAGCTACATTTCCCGCTTCATGTCCGCTCCTAAAGCTGATCATTGGATAGAAGCAAAGCGTGTGCTAAGATATGTGCGTGGCACTTCTGATTATGGACTTCTATACACTCGTAGTTCTGATCCTATACTCAGTGGTTACACAGATTCTGACTGGGCCGGTTCGGTTGATGATCGTAAATCTACAGCTAGGTATGTGTTTAGTCTAGGATCTGGTGCTGTCACCTGGACTAGTAAGAAGCAGCAAGCCGTGGCTCTCTCCTCCACCGAAGCAGAATATCGAGGAGCAGTTAAGGCAACCTGTGAGGCAGTTTGGCTTCGACGTATGCTTGCAGACATGCATGCTTCCTAGACAGGTCCTACTTCCTTGTTTTGTGATAATCAGGGAGTGCTCAAACTTGCCAAAAATCTCGTCTTTCATGAACGAACAAAACATGTGGAAACTCATTGCCACTACATTTGCCAGCTTGTTGAAGACGGATCCGTTCAGTTGAGATATATTCCCACAACAGAGCAGCCCGCAGATATCTTCACCAAGCCACTTGGTCCTGCTAAGTTTGAACAATTCAGGGGGTCTATTGGTGTTGTAAATAGATTGAGCATTAAGGGAGGGTATTAGAATAATTCTAATTTAGTTTAATGCTCATTCTTCTAGCTGTTGCTATTTTCATTCTTTTAGCAGTTTCTTAGATGAAACTGATTCTTTACATAGAAACTTGATGTTTCTATCTTTGTAAATATCTCTGTATTATTATTGAGTATTGTTGCTCAATTAACGCTATGAATTCATTTGGAAATCCATATGCGTGTTTCACACTGTTTTAATTATAGTTCAGAATCAAGAAATTGAGGAAAGAGAATGTTTTTAGTTGTATACAATGTTAACCTAGTCCAAGTCATATATACATGCGGGTTCACAGAATAAAAGGCGTGCATACGTATGCACGTAGTTTGACAGAAGAAAAAGCGTGTATAGGATGGAAAATTAAGGTTGAAGAATACCAGGGGTTCCTACCATGGTATTGGCCCATAGTAATGAGCGCAACAAAGTATATTGATCCCGTCAAAGAATACAACTAACATAACTATGGTTTTGATCCGAGGTATTGAAAAATGCTAAAACTATATAAGGAGGTGAGGATCAAAGTGTGAGGGTGTGCAAGTGATGAAAATCTTATAAAGAGTTAGATCAAAAGCAAATATGCATGTTATGGGTTATTGATGCTTTGCTTGATTTGAACTAAGTCTGTACCTGAGTGCTTGATGATGGATGAGATCTAATAGATCTGCAATAATTATGCACTAATGATGGATCAGGATCATGAGACCTGAAATGACTTATCATTGTATGATCTGATAATGGATAGGCTAGATCTGAGTGCTAACCCATGTTTTATCCTTTAAATACTTTGATCTGGGTATATCTAAAGTCTTGAAAAGCTACGAAGTTATAAGTCATTATTTGCAGATCTATACGGAGGTTTGCCTTGGTGAAGGAGCGTATACACGCCGATTCGACACTTCCAAGTAGCGTATGCAGACGAAGGGCATGTGTTCAGAAATGGTTGATCTATCTGATTAGTGCTGCTGTTTTACTGTTGTTTGTCAATGATGTCCTCATTAGATTTGAAGTAAAACTGATTGTATAAGGAGATTGAGTCTGGCTGACTGATTGATTGAGTAAGAAGGGTGATCTTTGCTGCTCTCTGTTTAGAATTATGTAATATGACAATAGATCTTCAGAATGTCTCTGGTTGGTACAATTTTTGGTTCATGAAGTTTTATGGTTCAGTATCTTTAGAGGTATACATAGGTTGTGTTACAAAAAGTAGCGTATACAAGCAGGTTGTCCTCATTGGAGTAGCATATACATTCTAACATATGATTTTTGAGGTTGTAGTTGGTTTTGGTTGTTGATGCAGTGCTCTGAGTTCAATTATGTGTACTGGTTATAGTGATATGACTGTTCCAGTTGATTAGTTGAATTTTGATTAAGTGTCGGTTGATTGAGTTTTGAGTGAATGGTTGATTTAGTTGTATCAGAAATTTATGATTGGGTGATTTAGTTGTGTCAGAGGTTTCAATGATTGTTTGATTTAGTTGTGTCAGAAGTTTCAATGATTGGTTGATTCAGAAAGTGATGATTGGGTTTCAGTTATGTCAGAGATTGATGATTGGGTTTCAGTGATTGATTGATTCAGTTGTGTTAGAGATAAATGACAGTGTTGCTGAGATGAGTTACAGTTTGAGTTTTGATATTGAGCTTAAATGTTGATAATGGGTTCAGCGTGAAAATTTGATGAAACATGGCTTACAAGTTATGATGTGTTGAAGCAGGTGGATCCAGTCTGAAAATTTGATGAAACATGGTCTATGGAGGATGCTGAGGGTTGGAGCCTTCAGTGAGGAAGTTGAAGCTTCCTGCTAGTAGTAGTTAGTGATTAGAAGAAGGGGTTGTAGTTCCCTTCCAGTAGCAGCTGAAGAATGAGTGAAGGTGGTAGCCTTCTGTAGGCCGACGCCTACGTACTGGTAAACATATCAGCCAGTACAAGAGCTAGGGTGTTGGAACTCCCTTCCAGTAGAAGCTGGAGAATGAGTGAAGGTTGTAGCCTTCTGTAGGTGGGTGCTTGCGTACTAGTATGAGTTTGCGCCAGTACAAGATTATAAACAACTTTTTCTTTATATTAAAGAGAAGACAGACACGACAACAACAGGTTGTTTTCTCTCGCATTGGGTTTCCACCTTAAATCTTGGTGTTCATGTGTGTTGCTTATGTGTGATGGTTTAATTATTACAGCACATGGTCACTGTTTATCTAATGTTTAATTGCACTGGCTGAAGGCAAACATATGATGGATTAACTAAATCATAAGTTCACTAGATATACGCTAATTGTCTTAAGAATAGCTGCGTACACACACAGGTTCCGTTCAGTAAAGTCGCATATAGAAATCTGAATATGAAATGGAAAAAGTTATTGATTTGAAAATACTGATTCACCCCCCCTCTCAGTATTCTTGCCAACAGAGTCCATCACCCAAGTAGATAAAAGGTGTTGGCATCCATATTGGTGATAAAAAATCATAAAACTTTATCTTTTCCTCTCTCTCCTAAAATTTTGGCCCTTCAAGGCAAGCCACTAGGGTTAGGATTTCAGACTGAATTCAGGTAGCGCCTTGGATGTTGAGTTGGTGCGGGGTTGTTTCACCTTGTTGTGCCTTAAAACATCAAAATCTAGCAATTTGCATGCCTAAAACTTGAAAGTGCATGCTTAGGGTTTATGTCATCAACCTTAGGCAATTCTAGGGGTTGAAAAACCCTAATTCTGCATTAGGTTTCAACTTAGGAGGGTTTGTTGCTCTTTTTGTTGAGCAGACGTTTCAACCAAACCTTTCCTTTCCTCTTGTATGCCTAGTGCTATTTTGAATATTATCTTGAAAACCCTAGGCTACAAGTCTCACTTTATAGGCCTTTTCATAGGTATGCTATTCCATATCACAACCAATTGAACCTTGTTCTTAGTTTGAGTACCTTGATTAAGCCTATCAAAGTGTCACATTTGATTGTTTGACCTAGAATACCATTTAGGTGACTTATATTAGGAAGCCTCCCATGTGGTGAAATTTCTCTAAAGACTAGGGGGTGGAGTATTGAGGTGACAGTGACATCCATCTCATTATTGTGTCCTAGTCTAGATTTTGCCTTGGTAGGTGTTATTGCCTGGATTGTACAGACACCGCAACAACGCTCAAGACGGGGGCTGTCACTCTAATCCCCACCCATTCCGTTCTAGCTGTCTCCCAACAACAGGCTATGGGGGGTAGTCCCTATGGAATAAAGTGAAGGAAAACAAGTTGAGAATCAACTTTCGTGGGAGACAAGGATGAGTGGCTTAGAAACATGGTTGAAATGAAACAAGATTATTGATTAAATTAAATTTTCTATTATGAGATCAGTGCCTTAATGGAGTCACAAATTCTTGCTTCTTATAAATTGGAACCAAATGATCGAATAGACACTCGCTGCTTAAATGATTGGCTGACCTATATGATATGCAAATCCTAGGACCTATGTGAGATCCAGTGATTTAGATAAATTTTAGTTAAATGCCTGGTCTAAGTGTAACCTTCCTTTAACTATTTTGAAGCTGGGCTCCAAGGTAGGTTGTGGGAAGGAGGCTAACAGGAAGCAGGCTAGGGCTTGATTAACGATACCTTTTGTTAGACTTCTATCACCCGATGCCTTCTGCGCTGCAGAGAATGTGGCTTTGATGACTGCAAGGTCATTGTGTTAACTATACCGAAGAGTTGTCAAGGCCTCTCAAACTAGATAATAAGGGTTGTCTATATCTCTATCAACCTAGCTTATACTAGGAGGTAAATTATTAAAGCAAATCTAAATCTAGTATGCTTATGCAAGAGATTATGAGTGAGATTTATCTTGAGCTAAGATTTTCTTAAGTCGTTTACGCACTTAATTTGAATCCTTTTAAGAAGTACTTAACAATAGTGAATTGCAATATTTAGACAAGATAAAATGCTTAAAGATACAAGTGTCAATTTCAACAATATTCCATAAGATACCAAGTAACCCAAGATGCCAAATGCTAAAAATAGTCAATCAAGATGTTGATCACATTTATGACAGTTTATATCAGCAATACTACAGAAAAATCAGATCTTAACAATGCTGTAATAGTAGTGCATAAACCACTTCAAATGCTGAAACTTGCCCAACACATAAAACACTAAATGTAATTCAACTTGTTTAGATCACTTTAAGATGATGTATTTAGTAAAAATTCAGATCTGATTTCTTGATTTACAACGATAAGTAAAGACAGATCAGCAAGATAAAACTGCCAAAAATAGATGGCCTATATGCCCAAAAATAGCAAAATACATCAAAAATTGAAAATTTCAATTTTAGGGCTTTTAGAGTTTGACTCAACAATTTTTAGAACTGATATGTTTATTACAACAATGAGTTAACCATAGATTAGCAAACTAATCAAGCCAAAAATAAATGCCCAATATTTCCAAAAATAGAAAAATTTCCCAGAAATTGAAAATTTCAGTTTTTGGCCCTTATAAGTATTTGGTTCAGAGATTTTAGTTAGGCAAAAAAATCCAACAATCTTAAATGTTAGATCTAGGCCAAAATTCAAATACCCAAGAGGCCAAAATTTGTGAAAATGAAGATTTTGCAATTTTAAATGACTTTGACCATTTAATTTGTGATTTTAGGGCCTAATTTATTAATAATTTGCTTGTTGTAATAAAACAATAGAAAACAAGAGCGTAAAGGTCAAACCCTAGGCCCAAGGTGTTGAAAATCCTACTGTTGAAAATTGTTGAAACTTTATGATCACTTTGCTGCTTGCAAAATATGAATTTTGAGACCTTAATCCTGCAAAACTGCTAAGAATTTAGCTTTAAAACTTCAACTTAGGGTTTCAAATCAATTTTGGAGCAAAAGAGACCAATAACTGGAGAACAAGGCTAAGGGAAGTAAATTTACTAGGATAAATGGGCTAGGATGATAGATCGAGGCGCAAGGATGAAGAATAAGGCCTCAAAGGGCCAATGCTATGCCTAATGAGGCTAGCGTTTGGGAAAGAGAGGGTTTAGGGGATTATGGCAAGGCCTAAGGCTTATGGCCTAGGGTCTAAAGGACAAAGGAGAGGTCACAAGCCCTTAGAGGGTTGCAACTTAGGGGAAGAGAGGGAGGAGGGGTGAGGAGGGAGGACGAGGAAGAGAGGAGGTGGAAGGGAAGTCGAGGGAGGAGGGTTAAGGGAAGGGTGCGGAGGCTGGAAGGAGGGTCGAGGAGGCCTTAGGGTGGAGGATGAAGGGCCAAAGAGAGGGTTGTAATGCCTCTAAGGCCTGCGGCAAAGGGAAGAGAGGAGGCTGGAGCCTCAAAACACTACAACAAGGCCTAAACAAGGTCATAAACCAAGATGCTGAAGGGAGAAAGGCTGCCGCTGAGGCCTAGGAAGGCAAATCCAGGCCTAGAAGTCCCGAAAAGGTTGAGACACCTGCTAAAAAAAATTATTCTTCAGCTCTGATTTTTTCAACAAAAAATATCCGCGAGAAACCTGCAAAATTTTTGAAGAGACTAGATCTTACTCTCAAGCTCCTAGATCTAACTCTTCTCCCACTTGGTTTCTTGATCTAACTTGCAAAAATGAAAATAGAAATACGGAATCCCAATATATACAAAAATAAAACTAAAACCCCAACCCAAATTAGAAAAATTATTTACAAAATTATTTAAAATGTATACATGAGTTTTCAAATGGATTTTGAGAAAATATTTTTTATGATATTTTTTCCTTGAAAGAAGGGCTAAAATGCTTTAGAAATATTAATGCTCATTGTAGCCCAAGCGAAGATTTTATCCACCATATAAAAACTAGAGATCCAAGCAAAGTAACCCTTGCCCACAATCTGTGAACTTGGAGACCAAGGATTGAGTACCTGCACACACTATGTATTGTCTCAAAATAACAATATAAAGCACCACGTAGGAAGCCCATTCACCTCAAGTTGCACCCCAAAGTATTTTATTATAGTAGAAAAATAGTTCCTAGAGGGACAATAGTCTACAAAATGCTTCAGCAACAATTCTAGCCAGAGATCAAGATGACTAAAGACTCAACTGACTCTCTAAATTATATATAAATACTCCAAATGGAAAAATAACAGCTAGTTTCTTTGATCCTTGTCAAAATAATCTTGGCCCTTGATTTCTTATTTTTGAGAAATTTTCAAATTTATCATTTAATTCCACTTTAATTATCTCAAAATTAATTATTTAGAGCTAATTTCCTAAAAAATTTGATTTTGACTTAACCACCAAGATCCCAAGCTCCAAATTTTCTTGAAAAAAACAATATTTCCTTGGTGGAGGACTTTTAAAAATTGATTCTCTTAAGACCCACGAATTTTTCCATTTGGAGAATTTATTTTCCTAAGACAATTTAACTTGACTCTAATTAATTAATTTTCTGGCTTATGATTTAATTTTATTTTGCTAGAAAAAATAATTAGTTTACACATGAGGGAATTAATTATTTTTCCAGCCTCTAATACATATGATTTTTCATTTACAAGACTCAAAGAGGGAATACACATTTGTCTTACGCCCTCAAGACACATAACCCATCTACAACTCAATATGATCTAGTAAACCAAGTGATTTGTAATAAAATAATTAAGCCAATTAGCTAAAATTATTCCCAAACGACTTTTACATCAGACTTGACTAAAACACTAGGACTCACTTGATAATTCGACAATAAATTTCACCCCAGCTTTGGGGGTTTAAGCTGGAGGGAAAAAATTCTTCTGATTAGCGTGTCGACAAACACAAGTAATCAGTGAGGTTAAAAAAACCTCCTAGGATGGAAATCATCATCAAATTATAGGCTTACCTAGATTGTTAAATAGACTCGTGGTTTTACTAAGATCATTTACAATATATAGCTTGCAGAATGCGATGACCATGACACATGGACTGCTGATATGTGATCTGATCCTTGTTGAAAAAAGTTGGTACTTCCGCATCTCTAGAACTTTGACAATTTGAGTGCAACAGGTGGCATCTCACAAAACTTGCTAGATTTTGAGTTAACAGGCCGAAAGTGAAGATTATACTATTTTCAACATGGTCAAGTCAAACATTTGTAACAAGAAATATAATATATTAAATACTAATGTGTGCTATTGTATCTAGTATCCGAAAAGAACTCGTGTACAGATATGAGCTCTAGACTACAAAATCTTATCATGTTAGAGACTGGTTGCTTGGCTGAATAGTTTGCAATAGTATGTAACCAGTAATAGCTGTAAAAATTGATGTTTTATCTGATATTATTAGTTTCAAGCTATTCTTATTGACAGGCAATGAATCTTTTCAATTTTGCACTTGCTTATGTCATAAATAATAAAAATCAATATCACTAGAACAATCTTTGCTGAAAGGGACACTTCGTGACTATTTTTTTTAACAAATTGACCTTCATGATGGATTTCATAGTCATTTTATTTTCAGACAGTAGCCTTTTATGAGAATTATCTCTGTTATTTTGTGCCTATGCTGGAAAATAATTCTTATTGACAGGCAATGAATCTTTTCCATTTTGCACTTGCTTATGTCATAAATAATAAAAATCAATATCATTAGAACAATCTTTGTTGAAAGGGACACTTTGTGATTATTTCTTTTAACAAATTGACCTTCATGATGGATTTCATAGTCATTTTATTTTCAGACAGTAGCCTTTTATGAGAATTATCTCTGTTATTTTGTGCCTACGCTGGAAAATAAGAAACTTTTAATGTCTTTGTTGTTTGGAAATTGGCACAGTTTTTTATATACAAAGAATAAAGATGATTGCAGCTCTTCAGTGTTTGTTTACTTTTGCAGGCTGTAAAGAATGATAACAAACAACGCTTTAGCCTATTGGAAGAAAATGGTCAGCTATTAATACGAGCAAACCAAGGACATAGTATAAAGGTATATTCATGATTGTTAATTTTATATTTTTATTCTTTCTTCTCTTCTATAATTGCCAGTTGTGTATTTCTTTTGTTCTTGTTGTGATGGCAATCTCTTACTTTCTCATTGCAGTTGTAGCCGTGTCTTGACTCTCTTCCAACTTCATTAAGAATTCTTCACTGCATGATGATATTTTACATACTTCATTTGGATATCATCCACCTTGTTAATAATACTCTTATTTTATTTAGCTTGAGCTCTTAAGCTACACAAAATATACATGAATTTTAGAGGAATTATCTTCCTGCATCTGAATGATGTAGAAGCACATTGAAGAATCCACGATTGGAGTAGGGAAAAGAATGACAGGTGAAGTCAGTACACAAGATGATATACAACTTTGGAGGTACAAAAAGGAACGTAATGCGCAAGTATAAATGCTGGCACAGAGAGTGTGTGTGGTGGAAGATAGATTTTGGAGTATGCAAGAGAAGTTGAAAGGTCGAGTGTGACTGAAGTCAACCACTATGGACATGTGGTAGTGAAGTCAACCCTATAATAGGTGAAGGTGAATTGTTCAGTGACCCAGTTAAGGTTGTGGAACATCAAGAGTTGAAGAGAGACAACAGATAAGGATATGCAAAGTGAAGGGATTCAGGTTGGCCCTAAGAGACATTAGTTTGATTGGAATTGATTTGGAATCAAAAGAGAGAGTTGCTCCTCAATGAGAAAACTTTAGGAGGAGGCTGTACCTTGAAGAGAAGGCAGAGCGAATTGTGATAAGTGCTGCTGCTGAGGAGGAAAAACATAGAGATCTAGGGGAGAATGAAGCCGATTGTTGAAAGTGTGAAGGAGATTGGAATTGGAGCAGTTTGATGCCTAGGGGTTGAAGAGTATGAAGGAGTAAGAGCATTTGTGGAGTTTGTAGATTACAAGAGTGAAATAACTCCGAGAATAGAAATTATGTGTAGACTCTAGAGGATTAGTGCACCAAAGGTGCTTGGTTTGTAAAAGGAAATGGGTCATTTGAGAAGTTGAAGGAATTGTGAAAGCCTAAGGGCGTATTTTGATATTGGAATCTGATTGTAACCTAAATATTAATTTGAATAAGTAGACCCTATTGAGCATTTAATTGTGATTTATAATTTTATCTTGTGTTATGTTCCATTTCCCTTTGCAGCAAATATAATTATGGTTTGGACATTTTATCTCTCAGATTCTCCCTAGAGGAAAAATCCTAACCTCACCTAAGGGAAAGGCTAAGGAAACTATTAGGAAAGCTACCCACTATCACATTGGCAGCCTTGCCCCTCACTTCTAGGTCTAAGGATGTTTTCCTATTCAAGGGGGGATTCTCTATACTAAATTCTAAGTCTATCATTTAGTGTGAGTGAGAGTATGTCTAGATTAAATGATGACCTCTGTTGGAGAGATTTGTTACAATTGTTGATTCTTAGAATGATTATTGGTGCAATTATGTCAACCATATGATTTAAGCAGTATATTTTCCATAAGTAAAAGATGCATTCAAGAAATATGGA
The DNA here is from genome assembly GCA_000404065.3 of Pinus taeda. Taxonomy (NCBI): domain Eukaryota; kingdom Viridiplantae; phylum Streptophyta; class Pinopsida; order Pinales; family Pinaceae; genus Pinus; species Pinus taeda. The sequence goes on from APFE030048067.1 coordinate 116,849, forward strand.
TCATACAACAAAGAAAATGTTGGTTAAATGTTATGAATAAAATTATATAAAACAATCTAAATATAAATAATAATAACAATCATTAATTAGTGATTAGTACTGAAGAGGCATGTCTAATGGGACATGACCATTCATGAAGAGGCACCTACCTAGGTATATAAGCATGCCTCATTTGTAACAATCATAATATCTCATATGTTTTGTACATTTCTTATAAATATATTTGTCCTATCATGGATATTTACATATCCCAGATCTTCTGAGTATTCTGTTGCATATACAAACTTTGTTTGTTACATTGGTATTGGAGTTGTTCGATCTCCCTGGCTGCTCAATCGCTGCATAGAGCTAGTATGATCTGGCCTTTGGCCACTCACCTTTCATCAACTTTGTTGCTATCGCAATCGAAGTGTTTCACTACACAGAGTTTGGGGATTCTCCATCTTGCTGTTAGTCCCTTGGCCATAAATAATAATAAAGAAAAGAAGAACAACAACAAAAAAAGAAAAAAAAAGAAAAAAGGAAGGAAAAAATGTATTATATATAGGAAATTAAGAAAAAAAAATATAGAAAAAAATAAAAAATATTAAAAAGACAATAATAATAGGTAAAAGGGTAAAAAAATCAAAAAAAAGGAAAACAAATTATATAAAAAAATAAAGATATAAAAAAAACAAAAAAATCAAAACAAAGACCTATGGTCGTCTTTGCAGCCACCTCTGTTGAAATTTCTAAGTCTATCCATTAGAAATTTTATTTGTATTCTTCTGGTTTATTTCTTCTACTTGTTAATTACAAACAAGTTATTTAAACATATAAACATCAAAATAAACACAATACAGTCTCAACCATCTACAGATCAACAGCTGAAAGAAATAGCAAACACACAAGTGACACCATTATTTTTGGACAACTCGTTCTCGAGAAAAGCCAATGTGGGAAAACCAGTGCAACAATTTTGAGGGTCATATTATTATGCAATATATCCTTGAGTACAACTGGGTGTGAAACTGGCTCACCCGACAGAGAAAAATAACCGGCAGTAATACGTCTCTATTCGGAAGCAGATATTCAGAAAATCTGCCCCACGAAACCCTCTCCAGCACAATTGAAGCACTGCGTCAGCCCTCCTGGCCTTTGCGTCAGCCTCAAACCCCTATGCGTCAGCCCTTTGAGGTATTGTGGAGCCTCTGGGACCCTCTGTGTCACTCCTGCTTCCCTTTGGGTGGATGACACAGGCTCTCTGGCCTCTATGTTGTCTCTGTTGGGCTTTGCGTGGCTTGCTCTAGATTCTGCGTCTGCCTCTCTGCCTTTGTGCTGGTCTCTCAACACTATCTTTGCCTCTCTGTCTAGTACTCATTGCCCCTCACTGCTAATCACTGATTTGACTTTACTTAGAAACCCCGCTCTAGTAAATCGAATGACTAATCACTTTGATGTGTTCTCCAACTGACCCTCAGGCCTCCTCTTATACTTTTCCTGTTGGTCCTTCAACGACCGAGATTACATCTCTAATCAACGACTAAGATTAAGTTTGGCTTGATCCATGTCCTTTGGAACCTTCTAACCCAATTTTATATTAATACCCAATAATATTTTATTTTTCCTAAGTTTAGACTTAGGAACTCCATTAAAAATATTAATTATTTTAATATCTCCTAAACCGGGTAGAATCTGCCCAAACTTTTTCTGGGTCTTGGGGATCTCATGTGCTTTAGCCTCTCCACCAATTTTCATGGCTAGAGCACATCCGATGGTATCCCAAATCAACAACCTCCATTGATGGGCCACCATAAACCTCTAACCCTACCTACACTTTTCTCTACAACCGCTATTTTGGTTGTCCATAGTTCCACCATCGACCACCCATGTGCACCATCGTATGACTGTCGTGTCGCCACTGTCGTTAGACTTTCCCGCATCACACCTGCCATCCAACTTTGTCGTCGTCCATAGTCCAAGCTGTCGTGCATCAATCATCGTTGTGTACTGCTCCTAGTGTACTTGTCATTGACCTTACATCTCATCTCATCAGCGAATTTGCCAGCCCATATGCATAAATCTTTACCTGACTGTACATATAGTCGCAATTCTTCCCTCAAACATTTTAATTTTTGAGAGGTGGTGTAACATTTTGAAAATCAAATTAAAATATGTCGAAAGGGTAAAAAAGAGGAAGAGAAAGTCCAGTTAATTAAGTTCATTTTAAAACCCAATTGAAAAAAAAAAACCAATTTGAGGAAATTATAAAGGGGATTAAAAAATGATCTTATTATTATATAAAAATAAGAGGATAAAAATTATCCAAGAGATATTAAACAAATAATAATAATAGAAAAAGAAAGAAAAAAAATAACAAAAAGAAAATTATATAAAGGTTAGAAGAATCCAGAATAAGTGATAATATTACGATATTTTAATAAAAAATAAGTCAATTCTAGAAAATTAAAAAATGATGAAGGAAGGAAAATGAGTCAACAAAATAAGTTGACATTTTTGACAAAATGTCCATTTGTTAATCATAAATTGGTATCATATATATAATATAAATAATATATAATATTATATATATAATATAAATATATATAAAAAAATGCAAATTATGTTGTCCAACATGTGGAAGATTATTTAGCACTGAAGAATATAAAGATAATAAAAAGACACAAATAAAAAGATTAGAGGAAGAATTCACAGAGCTTGAACAAAAAAACAATGCATCAGAAAAGAAATATAAAGATCTCGAAGACATATTTTGCAATAAGTCAAAAGAAAAGGACGAAGAATTTTGCGCCTGAGCGACCGTAATAAAAAATTACTTGAACAGATCAAGAAGTCCAAGGTTAAGAAGCAAAAATTAAAGCAAGAAAATGAAATTTCTAAGAAGGAACTCAACAAGAGTTTATCAGAGAAAGAAGAAGAAATTTTGTGCTTAAAAACCCTTAATTAAAGGTTATTAGAACAGATAAAAAATTTAAAAGATGGGAAAGACACTAAGAATAAAGTCAACAATCCACAAAACGAAGAACTTTCATGTTTAAAAAATCATAACCAAAAGCTGCTTAATCAGATTAAGAAACTTAAGGATGATAAGAAATCATAGAAGAATAAATTCGAAGAACTTGTCGCAAAAGAAACATCAAAATCTCTAGACGTAGTAGTCCAAGTTGAACAAAAGGTAACAAACACAGATTCCATTAATTTCACAGTTTAGACAAATCCAAATCTAATTGAACTGAAGACATACTCAGATGTTGCAGTTTAGACAAAGAAAAATCCCAATGAAGATTTTGTGACGAACTCAACAACATCAGTATTTCAAGTAAATCAAGAAATTGCGACATGCAAGATAAGGGAAAACCAAACGACAAGAGCTCCTTATCGACATCTAAATTGACAAGTTCATATCATCATCATCATGAGTATTCATCATCAACATGTCCCCATTATCATCATCTACGATTTCACATCATCATCATCCAAGAGTAAGCATCAGGGAGTTCAGATCACCATCAAGGAGTCCAATCACATTATCCACGTTATACATCATTGTCAACAAGGAGTACTTATCATCATCAACAAGGAGTACACATCATCAACATCATAGAATACACATCATTCATCATTGATGAGTCCACATCAACATCCTCAAGGAATCCATATCATCAAGAAATTTACATCAACATCAATAAAGAGTTCATATCCACATCATTAACAATTCTATATCATTAACGAGTCCACATCATCAACAAATCCACATCATTATCAATGAGTCCATATTATCAACGAGCGAGCCCATGTCATGAACAAGTCCTCATTATCATCATCAACATCATCAACGAGGCCACATCATCATCATCCACGAGTAAGCATCATGTTGTTTTAGATCACCATCAAGGAGTCCAATCACATTATCCACGTTATACCATTGTCAACAAGGAGTACTTATCATCATCAAGGTGTACACATCATCAACATCATAGTATACGCATCATTCATCATTAATGAATTCACATCAACATCCTCAAGAAATCCATATCATCATTCACATCATCAAGAAGTTTACATCAACATCAATAAAGAGTTCATATCCAAATTTTTAAGGATTCTATATCATTAACGAGTCCACATCATCAACAAATCCACATCATTATCAATGAGTCCATATTATCAATAAGGAATTAGGGTTAGGTTCATTAGACTTAGATTTTCTTCTCCAAAATCAACCTAGGTTTTTACAAATCATAGATAGTCCAATGTCAGTATTAATTGAAACAACAAAAGAAACACAAGATACATGTCTTCTTGAGATTGTGACAACTCCCTCTTGATCTTTAGCCTCCTTGCATCTAGACTGCAAAACAACCTCATCTTCAAGATGTCATATCTTCTAGAAGCTAGGGTTTCTTCTTTCAAGCCGAAGCAATCAATCCCTTTGTCTTGACGATTCTTCAAGATTGGTCTAGAGTATACAAACCCCAGGTATTCATACTATATCCAACTGTCCTAGAGATTTGTCCTCGGTCTCCCTCATATATGTTCACAATGTCCATATCAATCCTAGGGTTTCGTCCTCAAACCCTAGGGTCAAATCCTTGCTTATAATGTCCCCAGACTTTCAATCTTATAATGTCACCAACAACAATGGATGGCATCAAAAAAACTTTAGATCATTTTTGATACCACAAAATCTTCAACACTGGAAACCCTTTAGGAAAACCATTAGCAATTGTTCTTTTGCAATAAATTTCATTAACCAGACCTATAAGCATATACACAGGCAACTTCATCAGAATTATGGACAAATATTTCTCTTTTAATGGAAATGATCAGGTCTGCTGAGTGTTGCGATACGAACAAGGCCAAAGCAGTGCTATTATACTTTGCTTATATGTACAACTACTCGAGATATATAAATCCTATGTGACATCAAGTCAATGCTTGACGCATCATTCATCTGCCAATTTAGACCAGCATTAGTCATTGCATATCTCGATATTGAATGATTAGTCTAAAGTGTAATCAATCAATCCAGGGCTAGATCAACAACTCAGACAACATGTTATTATCAATATGCAGCTAGCTTAAATTAGTTTGGAGTGTTAGTGATCTTACATATCATTTTTGGGATTCAACTGCATTAAGAAAGTCATTCATCTATGACCATTTCCATGAGAGGTAGTCGTAACTGACTAATTTCTCATGATTTTTGAATGACTTAGCACTCATTGCATCGGGTGATGCTCACAGGGGTGAAGAAGTGGGATTGAAACTAGTGAAATGAATCACATAGCGTCAATCATCACTTCCAGGGCTTGCACCCAGTAACCAGGACTTCTTGGGAGGTCACCCATCCCAGATCACCTCTGGCTCAAGCACGCTTAAGTATGGAGTTTTCCCCACAATCAAGCCCACTTAGCTTGCTAACCCATTTGCAAAACCTTAGCAAGTATTGTGCCTCATGAACCATTCAAGTAGAGCTCCCTTCACTCTTATGTATTTAAGTATTGAGGGCCTTTCGTAGTGCATTATATTAAAATCATTTTTGGGATTCAACCGCGTTAAGAAATTCATTCATCTATGACCATTTCCATGAGTGGTAGTTGTAACTGACTAATTTCTCATGATTTTTGAATAGTCCACTTAGCACTCATTGCATCAGGTGATGCGCATAGGGGTGAAGAAGTGGGATTGAAACTAGTGAAATGAATCACATAGCGTCAATCATCACTTCTGGGGATTGCACTCGGTAACGAGGACTTCCCGGGAGGTCATCCATCCCAGATCGCCTCTTTCTCAAGCGCGCTTAACTGTGGAGTTTTCCCCACAATCAAGCCCACTTAGCTTGCTACCCCATTTGCAAAACCTTAGCAAGTATTGTGCCTCATGAACCATTCAAATAGAGCTTCCTTCACTCTTATGTATTTAAGTATTGAGGGCCTTTCGTAGTGCATTATATTAGAATCATTTTTGGGAGATGTGAATCATTTTAGAAAGTCATTCATGGAAATGGTCATAGATGAATGACTTTCTAAAATGATTCTCATCTCCCAAAAATGATTCTAATATAATGCACTACGAAAGGCCCTCAATACTTAAATACATAAGAGTGAAGGGAGCTCTACTTGAATGGTTCATGAGGCACAATACTTGCTAAGGTTTTGCAAATGGGGCAGCAAGATAAGTGGGCTTGATTGTGGGGAAAACTCCACAGTTAAGTGTGCTTGAGCCAGAGGCGATCTAGGATGGATGACCTCCCGGGAAGTCTTGGTTACTGGGTGCAAGCCCCAAAAGTGATGATTGACGCTATGTGATTCATTTCACTAGTTTCAATCCCACTTATTCCCCCCTGTGAGCATCACCCGATGCAATGAGTGCTAAGTGGACTATTCAAAAATCATGAGAAATTAGTTAGTTACCCCTACTTCTCATGGAAATGGTCATAGATGAATGACTTTCTTAATGCAGTTGAATCCCAAGAATGATTCTAATATAATGCATTGCGAAAGGCCCTCAATACTTAAATACATGAGAGTGAAGGGAGCTCTACTTGAATGGTTCATGAAGCACAATACTTGCTAAGGTTTTGCAAATAGGGCAACAAGCTAAGTGGGCTTGATTGTGGGGAAAACTCCACAGTTAAGCGCGCTTGAGCCAGAGGCGATCTGGGATGGGTGACCTCCTGAGAAGTCGAATCCTTTTTCAATGAGGAGACACCTTTTAATATAT
>APFE030048067.1:124879-143269 GCA_000404065.3 Pinus taeda
TTCTTCCTTATGAGAGAGAGAGATAGAGTTTCCAGATTCATCTATACATCATAAATAATAATAGCAGAATTATAACCAAACTAGTAACCAGAATCATGATGAAGTGCCATGTTAAAATTCATGTTCCCGAAAGCTCAGCCCTCCCTATAATTTCAGCCATAGTTTTAAAACTGGAACCAGTCCACCTAATAAACCGGGTTTCAAACTGGGACTGGTTAGATCTCAATGAATCAGTTTTAAAAAAAACACATGAAATAATTATTTTTTATTGGAAAAACTATTTTTAAGATTTAAAACCATGATTCCAAACCAATAGACACAAAATATGCAAAATTTGCTCATATATATACCATGTAAAAGTGAATATATCAAAATTGCACCAAATGCAATACATATCAGCAACAAAATATATAATTAATGAGGCTCTAAATGGTCTCTAGAGTTCAAAAACAACACCTACAAACTATGGGACCACTGGCCTACTACAAATCTACATATATGATATTAGTGATCAACATTATCACTTGAAACTTCTCATCATGATCAAACCCAGTTGGTTGAGTCTCGACTCCCAAACTTTGCAACCACTTGAGTCACAAACTTCTTTATTGGTTTAGTGACTTGAGTCTCTAACTCCTGAAGGTATTCTGCCCTAATATGCCTTATTACTTCATTTGGTGCTCCACATGGCTTTACATGGCCTCCTATCCTAGCCAAGTTTTGTTTGAACCTGTTAATACCCCCTCCTGCAATAGATTTTTGACAATATTTGCAGATCATTTTTCCATCAATCATATCACAATGAGCCCATACAGTTCCTTGGCTTTGGAGGCACAATGACTACTACTTAGCTCAAACTCTCTGTTGTTCCACTACTCCAGCAAAAACTCAACACTCTCTAAGCTCCCAATCAAACTCACATGTGTGAGACAAATGAGAGGGTTAAGCTCCTTTTAAAGGTTTGGAGAGGGTGTTTTTGGAGGGAAACAACCCTTATTTTTCCTCCAAAACACCCTAGAGCCTTCCTAAATCGACCGGTTAGGACCGATTTTTGTGAATTTTGGGCGAACAGGAGGCATAAACCCGATTTTTGTACTGGTTTGACCTGGTAGGTCAATGAACCAGCCGGTTTGACCGGTTTCCAGTTCAAGCCGACCGGTTTTTAAAACATTGTTTTCAACCTCCTGAAATTTTGGTCTTCTTGCAAAATTTCACTCCTGCTGTAATTTCACTGGATCATAGATGGATAGACAAAATTGATGTGTCCAAATGAGGAGAAATGATCTCCTTTATATAGCGCTCAAGTGGGGGTCAAATGGGTGCCTTTTAGGGGCCCAACCGACCTAATAATTTTGGAGGCAAATTTAAAAATTCAAATTTCTATTTACTTTTCAAGATGAAAATACCGACCATGGCTACCATATTTTTCAACAATCGGAGCCTATAAACTTGGGCGTTGAAGCGTTCTTCCAGTAGCAACTGGTAAATGGGGTGTTGGTACGTCCATCAGGTTGTAGCCTGTAAACCAGGGGTTGGAGCGTTCCTCAGTTGTAGTTGAAAATAATGGAAGTTGGAGCTTCCTATTGATGTACTTATTGAAGAAAAATATTAAGAAGAGTTCGGTGGTTTTTCTCCATGAAGAGTTTCCACCTAAAAATCTTTTTTGTCTACTGTCTTGATTTTGTGCATTATTAAATGGTGTTAATGATTGTTTATATTTAACTAATGCTAATAATGTTTAATGCTCTGAAAAGTTAAAAATATTAATTGAAGTAAGAAATACTAATTCACCCCCCTCTTAGTATTTCCAACACATAGTAAATTCTCCATAGACACCTTTCAACTACATGTTTGATGCTTTGGGGGTGTTCTCTATAATTGGATTTCCTTCTTCAAGACCGCCCTTTATTTTACCCATTATGGCATCTAAACTTCCTAGGTATTTGTTACTATTAATGGGCCTCTTTGCCAATAGCATAGGACGCTAAACTTGAATTTTCTAGGAGCTTCATCAAATAGTTCAATGCTAGATCAATCAAATATCTTGACAATTAGTGTCTATCTCTTTACTTGTGTGAGGTTATGACTCGACAATAGATCCTGTGGGATTCTTCTAGGCCTTGTCTTGTTAGATTGATTTCCATCTTTTTCCATCTAAATTTGGTACTTTAATGGTGCTAGGCAATAGGCAGATCTTTTAGCAAGCTTCACAATAGGCATTAGATCAATGAGACCATATGCAATGTCTTGTTTGAGGTCTAGCCGAGTCTTTTCCATAGGGCCTAGGGGCACTCTTTCTTTGCATAGATCAAATCAGCAACCCATTTTTTTGGGCTAGAGCCATTCATGAGATTTTTTTCTTTGGCTTCAAGTGATGGGATAAAATATGCTTGAGGTTCTTATATGCCTCCTTGGATTACCCTACTAGGCCCTGTCAACCCCAGACACTATTGATGGCATCATTAGACAATGCATTGGATCCTTCTTAGTGATTGATTCTACAACAAATTCTTCTTCCTTTGTGACAAATAATTCTTCCTCCTCCCTCTCTACTTCCTTGTCTTGTCTTATGAAGATCTAGTTGATATTTGGCTGTTTTTCCTCTTCTTCTTTATGGAATTTCTAGTCTATGTATCCATGGTTTATCTTGGTTTGTCTTTCTTTATGATTTAGGGGTGGCCATTGAACTACCTTTTTTCTCATTTACAGTGCATTAATTAAATTATCTGATCCTATCTTTTACGTAGATGCACTTTGTGAGCTAGCACACAAAGTTGTAAAAACACATGTCCTTTTTCTTGGTAGGTATATTGGGAGAGCATTCTACATGTCTCAATGGTGGGAAGGTGTGCAAAGCTTAAATTACCTTTTGGCTTCCATATGGAAGATTACATTGTTTTTGTGCTTCCACATGTAGTACAATATTTCCATCCTTAACTATGGCTAGGCAATGTGGAATGTGACAAATCATGGCTTAATATCTCATTGAATGTTACTACTAGTTTAATTGTCGATCCAAGATAGGCTTAGCAATGTAGTCCCAATTCCCAAGGCTAGGTTGACTTAGCTAAAGGAAAGATCACAATTATAGTTAATATTTCAAGTTTGTTTTTGTTCATTATCATTTATATGTATCGATATCTCAATGATTATTGAATGTTTGAGGATTTATCTTTAAATTGACTTGGCTGCTGCCTTTTACTTTGTAGGTTGTAGATTCTGAAAAGTTGTTGAAGCCCATTTTGTCTGCAAATGAAGTTCCAGGTGAGAAACTACAATTTGTACCTTCCCTTCTTTTCCATGAATTCTAGCATTTATAATATTTGGACTGATTGCATTCTGTTGTGTCATCTATTTATTTATTAGACTGCATGGGATGCTTATTCTGGGACTATGAAGATAATTGTATGCAATCAAATCATTTTTAACAAGATAATGCATATAATAAGGAAGATAATTTGCACAATGTACTGGACCTGCAAATTATACGTCTATGTCAATTAAGGAAAATATTCTATAGAGTCTTTGAGCTTCTTTACACTTCTTTATACTAGAAAGGTGCAGGATAAAACATTAATAATCAATAAAGTAAAGAGGCAAAAATAAGTATCAGGAAAACTATATATGATAATTTATAATCTTTTTCAGTGGTTTATTCCATCTTACAATTTACAGTTGGATTTGAATGAGATTTTATTCGCAATTCTTATACAACTCAACCATACTATCATAATCTAGTGTTTATTATACATATGAGGTGGACTATAAAGCTATCTAGAAAGCAATAGAAATATTTGAGTGTGTATTTCATTACAAATCAATAATGTACATTTACTTTAAGATTATCACTCCAGAGCCCTGTTGCCTCAAATCTAGTAGGCCTTGCAAGGTAAGAGCCAGGTCTTGTTGCAACAATGAGTTAGAATGCCACTATCACCTCAACAATCTTCCTCCTTTTTAGTGGAATTTCATAAGGGAGGCTTCCCAGTGATTACCTAAAAGAGTGTTCTAGGTTATAGGGTTCAAGGTGATATAAGTATAGGCTAGATGGAGATACTCAAAGACGGACAATGGCTCAAGATTGTTTAATAATGAATAGTGTATCATGCACCTAGACTAGAAACAACACATATGACCTAGCATTTATTGATATGTAGCAAAAAAGAAGTACCTCAGTATGTGAGTCAAATAAAGGGTTTACTAAAAGATTGGATCAAAAAAGGAATAAAGAAAACCCTCCAATTAAGCCTCAAGTTGAAGCCTTACTAGGGTTAGGGTTTCTAGGGCACAAAAATGTCTAGAGAGGGATGACGTTAGCCCTTTAAGGGAAGTTTTACCATGCAAAAGGCTAGATTTTTATTTAAAAGGATCATCGGGGTAAGAATTAGGTTTTACTACCACAAATGTCAACTTAGTGAGTGTTTTAGCTAAGATGAATGTGCAAGTGCCTCTTTTGGAGTTGGAAAAACTTGAACACCAAAGAGGGAAAGTCAAGAAAGCATTTAACCTTGAAAAGGAGCCTGAAGACCCTCCAGTGATTCTCCAAAATATGTATAATGACAGAAGGAATGGAGGGTAGACACTTTTCTTGTTGTCCCGCGTGATAAATAATTTAATTTTGCACAATTGTATGCTTCACTCCCATGCCTCTGCGAACATAATGCATTTAAGAGTCATGAACCAATTGGAAATGGAAATCACTAGGCCATATAAGAATGTGTGTGGGATTGACTCAAAGTCTATCATAGTGTATGGTCTAATAAATGATGTCAAGGTATTCTTGCTACTAACAAATATATTTCAGTATTGATGGATATTGTAGTCATAGATGTGCCAGATGCTTGGAGGATGCTCTTGTTTAGGAAATGGTGTGCCTCTACTAGAGGACATCTACAAATGGACTTATAATGTGCTACCATATCTACAGTAGATGGAGGACCATTTATCCTATATAGAGATCCACACATACTTGAGCATGTGGAAGACACATAACCTTTTCCATTCCCTCAACCTATTGGACAATCCAAAGGTAACATATCTCCAAAAGGTCGACACATCAAACAAAAGGCCATGAAAAACTTAAAGAGGTTGAATCATCAAGGAATGTGTTAATTTTAGTTAACAATTGTATGTTCTATGCTTGTAACAATTTCTTCAATGTCCTTTAGTTAGCCCAATAGCAATCACATTAATCATCACATTGACAGACACTTTAGATAGAACATGAACAATAAAAGCAAAAGACGAGCCAAGATTAATGAACACCAATATTTGGCGAGTGCTAGGGAAAAACCCCAAAGATGGGAAACCCTTTAATCAATTCTTCTTATTATTATATAAAATGTTCAGCAAAGAGAGAGAGTACAATAAAGTCAATGTAGACTTATCAATAGATGATCAAAACCATTGTCCAAAATAGGCCAGTGATTTCCCTGCTTCTAGAAAGCAGCAGTTAACAACCCTAACCAGAAAGTCAATGTTTGTCAACACAACAACAAATAGTCCACAATGTAGCTTGGTCAAACCCAGTCAAATTTGACCTTCTTCGCTGGTCAAAATCAGCCCAAAACAACCAATAAAACAATGGTCAAACTTGGTCAAAGTTTGTACTTCTGTCTTGTGGCCAAGCCTGTGGTCAGCGCAGTCAACAAGCCCATAAAGCCTCAGTTTATGTGCCAATTAATGCGGCCCTCCAAAACAGAAATTATGCCACAAAAAATGCAGTCAAACAAGCTCAAAGTAGCCCTAGTCAACGCTAGTGAAACATCGCAACAGAGCCTGAAATTCGTCCTCTTTCAGCCACGTGTGAGGGAAGAAGAGTTGCTCTTGTAATTTGTATGACCTAATCAGATGAGGAGAGAGAAATGATGAGTTGTGATGATGCCAAATGAGGTTTGAGGTCTCTCTTATTTATACATGTCATTGAGGGTCAAAATACATGTCCATTGAGCTCATTAGCCTACATGATGATGTGGCCAACCTTGACAATTTGCACATGTGTGAGCTTGACTTCAAAAACATATTTTTCCTTATCCAAATTTAATGATCTTTAGGTCAATTTTGGTCCTCTCGAAAAGAGGAATTCAATGCAATAATCATCTCCATCAAATGTGTTGCCAAAGTGGAATTTGGCCCTAGTTGCCAATTTTAACACTCCCTCTGTTAATTTTAGGTATTATGTTCTATGCTTAGAGCAATTTACTTCAATTTTTCCATTTAACTCAATATCGATTCCAAAGTAGCAATCACATCAGCATGATAGTAAAGTGTAGATAGAACATAAATGTAAACATCAAAAAACAAGCCAAGACAAGAGGACACAAGATGTGGCGCTAGCTAGGGGAAAACCCCAATGTGGGGAAACCCTTGATCAATTCTTCTTATATTCTTCAATAGTTCAACAGAGAGAGAGATAGTACATATACATCAAAAGTGAACACTTTGACTTGACAAGATTGAAGATCAGACATCTGAGATCTTCACCATGAAGATGACATAATGAGGTTGCAAATCTGATGAAATGGACTGCAATTCTGAACTCAGGTGAATGCATACTTCTTCAACTGATTCTCCAAGGTGATTCCATCACCATGCTGCATCCAATGCAATGCTGCATCCATTGCTATGACAATAGCTCTGTCAACCTCATATTGTAGCAGCATCATACAACCCTCTTATAGTTTGAGATCTCAGCAGTGTTATACACTACAACTCCATACATAATGCTAACAATTTGAGCCCTCAAAAATCCATATGAAATTCACTGTGATGTTATGGCCTGCGGCCTAACCCACGGTCTTCAGGCAACATATTCATTGTGCTTGCTCCTTCCCATAGTGAGCCAGTTAGTCTACAAACATTAGTCACAAGCACCTCCTTACACCAGATTCTTCTTCTCTTTAAATCGACCTCAGGAACAATACTAACATGCCCAAACAGTTATGCTGCCACCTACAACGATGTGACAATATCACAGATCCTCTGCTGTAATGTAATTACCCTTGTTGCGGGTTAGTTGTAGCACCTAAGGGTTCTTTCATATATAGATAAGGGCTCCTTCAATTAAGGCTTTCCTCCTTTATTTACTGCAGCCAAGATGTCTTCCTTTAGGATTGGGACAAGGGCAGCACTAGCCCTACTTTGACAGTGGAAGAGGGCACACCTGAATGCAACTTAAACTCCTTGATTGGTAAGGGATGGAACCTCCTTATTGGACTGTGACTAGGGCAGATAGGAGCCTCATCAAACTATGGGTTAGGGCTCCTAGATTAGATTGCGTATGAGTGCCTCTTGACTGCGGATTAGTTCCCTTCCTTGCACAACATATAAATCTCTTCCTTGACTGCGTCTAGGGCACGCTAGAACACCAACTCATGACATCGTATAAACCCTCATTGACTGCGCTTTGAGTAGCATATAGAAGGCAATCTTGTTGTGGAGATACTCTCCTTGACTGCGTCCTAGATGACTTCTATGACTCCTCCACGACAACGTTTAGGTCACGTAAGGGTCTCTACGTTTAGGGCAAATTGACAACGTTAGAACTTCTCCTTGCTGCACTTACAGAAGCCTCCTTCATGACTGCGTTGAGGCCTTTCTTTCACGACTGCTAGGGCAGCGTTAGGGATTCTTCATTAGGGCATTATTAGGGCTTCATTAGGGTAGCGTAGAGCCTAGGGTAGTCCCTCTAGATCTCCCCTTCATCAAAACCAAAAACATAAATGAATCGAGATCACAAGGGTGTGTGTCAAAATGACTTGAAGACCACCTCTATTTATAGTAAACCATTGAGGACCATTGGGGAGCAATTTGGTTGCTAGTCGACCTTGACGAATTGTCACATAACACAAATAAATTCATATCTCCGTGAATACATGTCGGAATCGGATGATCTTTAGATCAATCCTACACCTTCGATGAGAGGAATCTGCGAAAAATATCAGTTGCCATAAATACGAAGACCCACATGGAGGTTGGCCCTAGTTGTCAATTTTAACACTCCCTCTCAACTAGGGAGAACTCCATTTGCTAATCCATCTGCGAGTCCGTACTGTCTCTGCCATCAGTGCCCTGCATTGCTCTCCTCTACTATGCTGAACTATGAAGAAGAAGAAGTGATCGAGTATGTATCATACCATTCTCTACTGACCCAAAGTCAGTCCCTTATAAAGGAGAGTCTCTCATACCACTCTTACTAATTCGAAATCAGTTCCAAATAGAGAGAGTGTATCATACCACTCTTATTGATCCTAAATCAGTTCCAAATAAAGAGAGTGTGTCATACCACTCTTCTTGATTCGAAATCGGTTCCAAATAAAGAGACTGTGTCATACCACTCTTATTGATCCGAAATCGGTTCCAAATAAAGAGATTGTGTCATACCACTCTTATTGATCTGAAATCAATTCTAATTGATCCTAGATCAATATCATCCTAGCACAGTGAGTATGGTAGTTACACCATGCGTCCATCGATACTACTATAGTCCCTATCCTCTTTTCCCTATTCATTGGCTAGATGAGAGGTACTTCCCATGAGTCCCAGATTGCATGGGTAGGATGTCTCAGTAGGAGAAGGATTAACAACTCATCCTGCCTACATGTCGCCAGGGGGCATCCTAGGGGAAGGCTGAACCACTCACCCTATACACAACAAATCACTACGGGAAAGTTGAACCACTCATCCTATGATTGTATCTTGGCAGGAGAAGGATGAACCACTAATGTTGCTTGCATAGCAGACCACTACAGGAAGGCTGAACCACTCATCCTATGGTTACTCATCGCTCCAAGAAGTACCCCCAAGTCCTCTGGAGCTCCTGGAGCTTAATGCCCATATGATACTAGACCTTCAGGAGAGAATCTCTCCACGACTCCTAGTCGTTCTCGGAAAGTCAAGAATTTGACCTTTCCCAGGGGCTTCATCTGAATATCGGCGACCTGCACATTAGTCCCAGAGTGATGGAGTCTTCTTGCTCCCCGTTGTACCATATCATAGATAAAGTGGCACCTGATGTCTATATGCTTGGAGAGATCATAGAACACGGGACTCCTCAACAATCGAATCCCCCTCTGGTTGTCACAGAAGATCACGATGGTATCCAACAAGTGTCTAAATAGCTCACTAAAGAGCTTCCTCAACCAGACAGCTTCACAGGAGGCCATACTCATAGCTATGTATCCGGCCTCATCAGTGCTCAAAGCAACCAACTTTTGCTTCTTGCTCATCTGGGATATCAAAGCAGAACTCAAAGAGAACCAACACCCAGAAGTGCTCTTACGATCCTCCATATTGCCTGTCTAATCAACATCAAAATAACCATGCAGCCTCGCAACTCCAACAATGTATCTCAATCCATGAGAGATTGTGCCCTGAAGATATCTTAAATGATTCTTGGCACCAATCCAATGAGGCTTAACCATATATGAACTCAACATGCTAACTGCAAAACATATATCTAGACGGGAGTTCACCAAGAACATCAATGCTAGTATGAGTTTATGAAACTCAGAGGCATTTCCCAAATCAGGTCCGGCATCACTACCGCATAACTTCTTAAAGTTAAGCTCCATTGGGGTAGTCACGGGCTTATAGTTCACCATTCCAAATCCAGAATCCAACTCCCTCTTACTTTTGTAAATGAGAGGGTTTGTACCTGCCAAAAAGAGATGGTCCACATAAGGTACCAGTATGAGAGGTCTATCATTCACAAACTTAAAGCAATGGTTTGGATTGACTTCACTCCTAGTGAATCTCAACTTCATCAAATAACTGTCAATCCTCTCACACCAAGTTCGGGGTGCTTGCTTTAAATCATAGAGAGATTTCCTTCACTTGCATACATGAGATTCCCGATCATGAATCTCAAACCCCTTGGGTTGTTCCACATCAAAGGTCTTGCTATTACATGAGGGGAATGATCCCCTTGTAAGATTTTCTTTGTTACATCTCGGACATCTACCTTCATGCTCTTCCTTGAATTCAGGCATCCCTGTCATCATTCGACTTACATCGGGTAGGGCCTTACAATGAAGATGGGCAAACCTCTAGTGCCATAGAAGAGATGTGTCACATGACATGGTCCCCATTGGACTTCCTGCAACTTGATACAAATTGCCAACCTTGAACCCATGAGTAAAAGCATCTTGAAATTTCTTTTCCAAACACATACCTTTCCGTTGATGAATGCCAACTTGAAACGTTTGACTTCCATTGCCGAAATGGACACCAAGTTCTTCTTGAGATCAGGTATATAAAGAACTTCTTGTAACTGAATCGTGCTACCCTCATTCAATTGAAGAGTAGCATTCCCTACATCCTTTCCAAGATAGGTGACATCGTCTCCAAGAATAATCTCCACGATTGTCTCCTTCTCTATCAAATTAGAGAGTGCTTCCTAGTATTCAATGAAATGCCTTGAAGTACTACTATCAATAAGCGAAATTCCCAAAGAGTTCGGAGGACAAGTAGTGGAGAGAGCCAATATAAGATAATACTCCTTTTGCTTATCAGAAACAACATTTGATTCTTCACACCTGGAGTTCCTTGCTTTCTTGAAGAGTCAATCATTTCCTTGATGATCTACATTCCTTTTTCCTTTGTCATTGTACTTGTCATTCCTCCGATCCTGGAATGATTGTTATCATCATCAAGTGATGTGTCCCTTCTATTTGGACACTCCTACGCATAATGGCCAGACTCATTGCAAGCAAGGCATCTGCCTTTCCTTCCACCCTTAGATCCAGACTTCCCATTGAAGTGACCTTTTGGTAGGCCACCAGATACTTCTGCTGTGCCACTCTGATAGCCTTCTTTGCTTCGACTTCACCCTTGGTGAATTTGAAGTGGGATGAGGAACCCATTGAGCCTTTTGTCCTTTCCAACCGACTTCGGTGGTTGCTCTTTCACTCTTGCTTGGGCTTTGTCTTCACCTCACCTCTGATACCATGTTAATTTTAGGTATGTTCTATGCTTAGAGAAATTTATTTCAATTTTTCCATTTAGCTCAATATCAATTCCAAATTAGCAATCACATCAGCGTGATAGTAAAGTGCAGATAGAACATAAACATAAACATCAGAAAACAAGCCAAGACAAGAGGACACAAGATGTGGCACCAATTAGGGACAAACCCCAATGTGGGGAAATCCTTGATCAATTCTTCTTATATTCTTCACTAGTTCAACAGAGAGAGAGATAGTACATATAAATTAGAAGTCAACACTTTGACTTGACAAAATAGAAGATCAAACATCTGAGATCTTCACCATGAAGATGGCATAATGAGGTTGCAGATTTGATGACATGGACTGCAATTCTGAACTCAGGTGAAGGTATACTTCTTCAACTGATTCTCCAAGGTGATTCCATCCCCATGCTGCATCCATCGCTATGACAATAGCTCTGTCAACCTCATATTGCAGCAACATCATACAATGCTCTAATAGCTTGAGATCTCAGTAGTATTATACACTATAGTTCCATACATAGTGCTAACGATTTGAGCCCTCAAATATCCATACGAAATTGAATTTGATGTTATGGCTTGTGGCCTAACACACAGTCTTCAGGCAACATATTCATTGTGCTTGTTCCTTCACACAGTGACCCAGTCAGCCTACAAACAACAATCACAAGAACCTCCTTACAACAAATTCATTTTCTCTTTAAATCGACCTCAGGAACAATATTAACATGCCCAAACAGTTATGCTTCCACCTACAACAATGTGACAATATCACAGATCCTCTGCTACAATGTAATTACCCTTATTGCGGTTTAGTTGTAGCATCTAAGGGTCCTTTCATATATAGATAAGGGCTCCTTCAATTAAGGCTTTCCTCCTTTATTTGTTGCAGCCAAGATGTCCTCCTTTAGGACTGGGACAAGGGCAGCTCTAGCCCTACTTTGACAGCGGAAGAGGGCACACTTGAATGCAGCTTAATCTCCTTGATTAGTAAGAGATGGAACCTCCTTATTGGATTGTGGCTAGGGCAGATAAGAGCCTCATCAAACTATGGATTAGGGCTCCTAGATTAAGCTGTGTATGAGTGCCTCTTGACTGCGGATTAGATCCCTTCCTTGGACATCATATTAATCTCTTCTGTGACTGCGTCTAGGGCATGCTAGAACACCAGCTCATGACAACGTATAAACCCTCATTGATTGCGTCTTTTTGTAGCATATGGAAGGCCAAATCTTGCTGCGAAGATACTCTCCTTGACTGCGTCCTAGATGACTTCTATGACTCCTCCAGGACAGCGTTTAGGTCACATAAGGATCTCTGCATTTAGGGCAAATTGACAGCATTAGAACTTCTTGCTGCACTTATAGAAGCCTGCTTCATGATTGCGTTGAGGTCTTTCTTTCATGACTGCTAGGGAAACGTTAGGGCTTCTTCATTAGGGCAACATTAAGGCTTCATTAGGGCAACATTAGAGCTTCTCCATTAAGACAACGTAGAGCCTAGGCACTCCATCTAGATCTCTCCTTCATGAAAACCCAAAACAGAAATGAAGAGAGATCACAAGATTGTGTGTTAAAATGACTTGAAGACTACCTCTATTTATAGTAAAACATTGAGGACAAGTGGGGGGAAATCTGGTTGCTGGTCAACCTTAACAAATTGTCACATAACTCAAATAAATTCATATCTCCATGAATACATGTCGGAATCGGATGAGCTTTAGATCAATCCTACACATCTCGACGAGAGGAATCCACGAAAAATATCAGTTGCCATAAATCAGAAGACCGACATGGAGTTTGGCCCTAGTTTCCAATTTTAACACCTTCTCAACGAGGGAGAATTCCACTTGCCAATCCATCCATCATCATGCCATCCTGTCATCATGTATGATCTCTGTATCTCATCTCAACTCTGTTGAATACTGATGTGATAATGAAGATGAATCTATCAAGAGTGAGTCACAAGACCTTGCCACTCTCCATTGAACGCCATGCATCCTAGGCATAGGGAGTACCTCAGTACACAATGCGTCCATCTATAGTGTTATGGTCCCTATCCACTTTTCCCAACTCATTGGCGAGATGAGAGGTACTTCCCAAGAGTCCCGAACTACATGGGTAGGATGTATTCTGGGTTATCCGCAGGAGAAGGTGAACCACTCGTCCTGCTCATATGCCATATGATAAGGTGAACCACTCACCTTATGTTTTCATATATCATCATGGGGTATCACAGAGAAAGGTGAACCACTCACCCTGTACACATCCTACCTATAGGGGAAGGTGAACCACTCACCCTATTGTCGCACATAGCTCCGAGAAGTACCCCATGCCCCTAGGAGCTCCTAGAGCTCAATGTCCATGAGGGTCCTTCCATGACTCCAAGTCTCTCTCGGAAGGTTAAGAATTTGACCTTCCCCAAGGGCTTCATGAGAATGTCAGCAATCTACGCATCAGTCCTGATGTGTTGGAGCCTTATTGCTCCCTGTTGTACCATATCCCGGATAAAGTGGTACCTAATGTCAATATGCTTGGAGGCATTGTGGGACAAGGGATTCTCTGAAAGGAGAATCCCACTCTTGTTGTCGCAATAGATCACAATGGTATCCAAGATGTGCTCAAATAGCTCACTGAAGAGCTTCCTCAACCAGACAACTTCACAACAGGCCATACTCGCATCAATATATTCGACCTCGGTGGTGCTTAAAGCAAATGATTTTTGCTTCCTGCTCATCCATGAAATTGAAGCAGATCCCAATGAGAAGCAACATCTTGACGTGCTCTTTTTATCTACCACATTGCTAGCCTAGTCAGCATCAAAATATCCATGTAGCCTCAAATTCCCGATAGTGTATCTCAGTCCATAGTTGATTGTGCCATGAAGATATCTCAAGAGATTCTCAGCAAAAATCCAATGTATGTGATGAGGCTCAACCATAAACTGACTCAAAGTATTCACAACAAAGCATATGTCTAGTCGGGAGTTTACCAAGAACATTAGGCAAGTTGTCGATACTCAAAATGGTTTGCCAATTCGGTCCCAACAACACTTCCACATAGCTTCTTGAATTTGAGTTCCATCGAAGAAGATACTGACTTGCAATCCACCATCCCACATCTCTCTAGCAACTTCACAATGTATTTTCCTTGAGAAAGAAAAATCTTGCCTGGCTTTTACCAAACCTCCAAGCCTAGGAAGTAATGCATCAGACCTAGGTCCTTCATCTCGAACTCGGAAGTCAACTCCCTCTTGCAATGATAAATGAGAGGGGCTACACCAGTCAAAAGGAGATCATCAACATAAAGGACCAAAATAAGAGGCAGGTCCTTTTCAACCTTGAAGAATAGGTTAGGATCAACATAGCTCCTTGTAAATCCCAACTTCATGAGATAACTGTCAATCCTTTCATACCAAGCCTTAGGGGCTTGCTTCAACACATAGAGAGCTTTCTTCAACCTGCATACATGTGTCCTTCGATCTTGTACTTCAAACCCTTGAGGTTGCTCCAAGTAGACTTCCTCCTTAAGTGAGCCATGCAAGAAAGCAATTTTGACGTCCATTTGATGTAGGCTCCATCCTTGATTGGCAGTGAGAGCAATAATAGATTAGATAGTGGTATATTGGGCAACCAATGCAAATATCTTGTCATTGTCCGCTCCTTCCTTTTGAGAGAAGCCATGAGCAACGAACCGTGCCTTGTATTTTTCAGCACTTCCATCAGCTCCATGTTTAATTTTGTAAAGTCATTTAGAGGTAACCACAGACTTGTCTTTAGGTCTAGGCACCACGTCCCAGACATCATTCTTCATGATCGATTCATATTCCTCATTCATCGTATTTTTCCATACTTTGTGCTTTACAACTTCTTCGAACATGTATGGTTTAACTTGAACAATGGTACTCATGGTAGCCAAGTACCCTTGATACCTGTTCGGTTTCTTACTTTCACAAAATGCCCCTGTTGGAGCAATATGTCTTTCAGCATCTTCGAGAGTATCTTTGAGCCATAGTGGTCTTTTCCTTGAGGTAGAGGGATCATCAGGAGGTGGATCAATAGGATCCATCAAACCATCAACATAGGGCATAGGTTCATCTGTCGGAGGTTCATCCTGTTTTTCGGCAGCATTATTGTCCTTCCTTGGGAGGAGATCTCTGGGTTTCCTAAGGGCAGTTTCTTCATCAACTTTGACATCACGACTTACTTCCACATCTCTTTGATTAGGCACATAGATTCTATATGTCTTTCAATTTTCACTGTAGCCGACAAATATAGCTTTTTTTCCGGAAGCTTCCAACTTATTTATTCTCTTTAGGCACATGAAAATATACTGGACAACCAAAGACTCTAATGTGAGAAACACAAGGTTTCTTACCAATGAAGACTTCTTTGGGTGTCTTGAAATCCAATACTTGATAAGGGCTCCTATTATGAACATATACAACTGTGTTGGTAGCTTCTCCCCACAAGAATTTCGGTAGACCTTGATCATGGAGCATGAAACAGGTGGCTTCCATGATTGTTTGATTCTTCCTTTCAGCAACTCCATTCTGCTCAAGAGTGTATGGAACAATTGTCTCCCTCTTAATGCCAACCTCTCTGCAAAAGTCATTGAATTCATTTGATTCATATTTGATTCCATTGTTGGTCCTCAATATCTTGATCTTCTTTCCTGTTTGATTCTCCCCCAATGCTTTGAAAGAACGAAACCATTCAAACACTTTATTCTTACTCTTGAAGAAATAGATCCATGTTTTGTGTGAAAAGTCATCCACAAAGATTGCATAATATGTGTATCCCCCCATTAAGGTTAAGGCAGGGCACCAGATAGGTCAGAATGGACCAATTGAAGAATATCGGTTATCTCGCTTTCATTAGAAGGGAATTGTCCATTTGTATGTTTCCTAGCTGCACAACCCCAACAAACACTTTCATGGTTCATTTTAAACTTGGGAATACCTATGACCATCTTCCTTACCCCAGGTAAGGCTTTGTAATGCAAGTGGGAGAACCTCTGGTGCCATAGCTCAGATTAAAGAGAAGTATCGCTTTGCCAAAGCTCCCTAAGGTCTTCCATCAACTTTATAGAGACCATTAACCCTAAATCCAAGAGTAAATGTATCTTTATGGTTTCTTTCTCAAATATGTACCTTTCTATCAACGAATGCTACATTGAAGCCTTTGTCTTCCATTGCAAAAGTAGATATCAAGTTCTTCAAATCGGGCACATACAACACATTTTGTAGGTGAATGGTTTGACCTTGATTCAGATGAAGAGTGACAGTACCTATCCCTTTCACAGGGTAGGTGGCATTATCTCCAAGTATGATCTCTAAATTAGTCTTCTCAATCAAATTTGAGAGGGCCTCTTTGTATTTAGTGAAGTGCCCTAAGGCTCCCGTTGCACAAATTTTGTCAAAGTTCCAGGGAAGCAGAAGTACAAATTTTTCCAACATGATCAAATCATCTATCAATAGTTTATGTGTGATTGTGAACACATTATTCAAATTATGTAATGTAAATGATGCTAGTAAGACCATGAATGTATGTAACAACCTAGGTAAGTCTATTGTCTTGGCAAGAGTTTCATCTTAGGGGGTTTTTCATCTCACTGATTCATTTGCGTTTCTAAACATGGATAGTCGACAAAAATTTTCCCTCCAACCTCACCCAAAGTTAGGGTGGAATTCTTCGTCAAAGTCTTAGGTGAGTCATAGTGTTTTAGTTGAGTCTTATGTAAAAGTAATTTGGGAATAAATTAAGTTAGTTGGCTAAATTATTTCATTACAAGTCACTTGGTCTACTAGATCATGTTGTGTCGCAGACTGGGTATATAATTTGAGGGTCTAATCCAAACGGGTATCCCCCCTTTGAAGGTTGAATTGTAAAAAATGTTATGTAAAAAATATTTTAAATCATGATCCCTCATACTTAGACACCATAGTTAAAATATTAGAGGGTGGAAAAAACATTAAATCCCCTCAAGTGTCAATTAATTAATTTTTCTGGCAAAAATAATTAAATCCTAAGCCAAAAAATTAATTAATTAGAGTCAAATTAAGATGTCTTACGAAAATTAAATTCTCCAAGTGGAAAAATTCGTAGGTTTTAAAAGAATTAATTTTTGGAGGTCCTCCATCAAGAGAATATTGGATATTTCAAGAAAAATTGAACCCTTGGATCTTGGTGGTTAAGTTAAAGTCAAATTTTTGAGGAAATTAGCTCAAAATATTTAATTTTGAGCTAATAAAAAATGGAATTAAATGATAAATCCGAAAATTCTTCAAAAATAAAAATTCAACAGGTAAGATTTAAAGATGGTCAAGTATTTTTCGACGACTGAGATTATTTTGACGAAGATCAAGCAAAATAGCCATTATTTTTCTACTTGGAGGATTATCTATAAATTAGAGAGTCATTTTAGTCTCTATCCATCTGATTTATGGCTAAGAAATTGCTACTGAAGCATTGATGTAACACTATTGTCCCACTGGGAACTTTTATTTCTATCATAATAAAGACTTTGGGGTGCAGTTCAAGGTATTCAATGTTCGTTGATTTGTGGTATGTGTTAGGATATTCCGGCACATAGGAAATAGTTAAGTATAACTGGGTCTAGTGTAGAGTTAGGTAAAGTGTGTTTGTTTACTATGTACTTCTGTAACTTACAATCCGATGGTCACAATATGTTCTAGACATGAAGTGATTCAACGGTTCATTCTCTCATCGGTATTACCGACACTTAATCCGTGGCTTAACACCCGATTGGTCCATGATCTCTATTTAAACTTTAAAGAGCATGGAGGGTCATTTGTAGGATAACTGTTCATGAGAGAAGCTTATGTAAATTTTCATTCTTTTATTAATAAATTACCTGAAGTGGCCGCATTGGCTTAGGCCGTGGACTGTTTCCCTCTTTGAGCGTTTTAACCACGTCAAGAATACTAGTGTATTGATCTGTGATCTGTTTGTGAGCGGTGTCCTTTGGTGTTTTATTTGAGGAATGTAACAAATAAAATATATATAAATAATAAAGATAATTGTAATAATGATTAGTTAACTAGTAATTAGGTTGAAGAGGCATGTCCAAATGAGACATGACTTTTCATGAAGAGACACTTGCTTGGTATATGAGCAAGCCTCTCGTTCTCATTTATAAATCATTATCATTCTTATTCATTTTATTTAATATAATATTTATATCCTAAATGGATAATTTCATATTCCAAGTTTTTTTGGAGTAATTAATCTATAAAAGGAACATTGTTCGCTTCATTTGGTATCAGAGCCACGTTTGGTTGATCATCAGGCCTTTGGCTATCAACCTATCATCAACCTTGTTGTTGTCTTAATTGAAGCGTTTCACCACACATTGGGAGATTCTCCATTTTTTAGGTCTTTGGCCATTTGCTACTATTTAAAA